>CM036548.1:1147500-1377500 GCA_020745685.1 Tautogolabrus adspersus | reverse complement strand
GCATTACTTTTTATATCCACTAGATGTCGCCACTGACCTTGAGTTTACTCTGCAATAATTCCGCTGACCAAACTCTGAAGCTCACAGAAGCATACAGTCCTCTCTCTCGCCCTCTCTCTCTCTCTCGCCCTCTCTCTCTCTCTCTCTCTCTCTCTCTCTCTCTCTCTCTCTCGCCCTCTCTCACTCATAGATTCACGTGTGTCAATCAGTCTGTATATACAGTCAGAGTAAACAGTCTCAGAGGTGTAGCGTTTCATCCCGCTAACATTTGATGCAGCGAGTGTCACAGATGGAGTCCGCCCACAGTTCTTCTGTTTGTGCTTCTCCTCCGTAGCTTCATAATAAATGTGCGTCCAACGTGAAGCCCGAGTGTGACGGAGGAGCCCTGAGGGACCACACTCTGCTGCCCTCGTACATCTGCCCCGTCGTCCTGGTGAGAAGGCTTCTCTCTCTGCTCTCCTTACACCACGCTGCACATACTGTATGTACAGTAGAGAGTGTTCACCTCAACAGGAGAGCAGCACAGTGTGTTATCACCACTAAGTGCATGAGCTGGAGCAGGCCTCGATCGAAGAATGACATTTACATTTCTGAAACAAAATGATCTTTAAACATTCTGCAGACTGCAGACTCTCCTCTGATTTCATACGACAAGGTGCAAGAGGAGAAACCTTTGACTCAAATATTTCATTATTTATAAAACTATCAACCTGCTACCTGCATGCACGCTCCCTTCTTTAATTAATATGATCTCTTAAAAAATTACAGACTGATGATTTTTATTTCCACACTGTATTTCCACAGCAGGATGCAAGAGAAGAAACATTTGCACACATATATATCATGAATGAAAAAGCTATGCACCCGTAAATAATCGAGTATTTTTCTTCATAAATGACAGAAAAGCTTTAAACATTCTGCAGGTGAGTTCAGGTAGGAGCATCATCAAGGACACAGATAACATGCATATAAATCAGCTTGTCAGTAAAGTATTTGTGAGGAAAATTGAGAAGTCAGACCACAAACCCGAAATAGAATCCTGAGTAAGTGTGAAATTGATGCAGGTGTGTGCTCTGACATGACTTGTTAGGGGAAATCTGTGGAAGGCAGCGGATTACAAATATAGCCAGCTCCATCCAGACGCTGATGAAAAGATGACCTACATCTTTACCTCTAGGGGATGGTTTTCAGGGGTTACTGGGGTGTTTCTAGAAGAAATATATGATCTCCTACTAGGCAGGGGCGACTCTTGAGTCTGTTGGGGGCCCTAGGCAAAAAAAACTCACAGGGGCCTCTCTAACCAGCCTCCATCACCATCATGTTATATCTGTTTATTTTGGTAACATTGCCCAAGACTAAGTTGACAGGATGTTACGTGTTCATTTACGGTTACTAGCTGATTCACATTCTTTCAGCCTGCTAGCAAAGCTAACAAGTCCACTGCCGGTCTCCCTCCTCTGACCGGTCAGCTGCTCTGCTAGCTAAGCCTCTGCATGTTTCTAATAAGCTCCACGAGCAGAAACGTGCTCAAACTAGGATCAATATTGGAGATGCTTTTGAAAAATGGAGAGAGGTTAGAACGCAGAAAGGTTTACAGACCGATGCAGAGCTGGATAAACACTGAAGCTTCAGTGTCCACCACATGGTGACCTGCGTGAGCATCCACTCTAGAGAGGAGGGGGGGGGGGGGGGAGACAGCTCTCTGTAATGATTAGAATTTAGACTGCAGTACCCATTTTAAACATTGTTTGTTTGTGTGCTGTTGTAATAAATCGATGTAGGGTTAAAAGTCTGCAGAATATTAAGAGATGATTGTAACTTATAAAGGAAGAGTGCATGCTGGTTAACAGGCACATACTTTTATTAATCATGATGTTTGTGTGTAGAGGTCTTCTTTTTTATCCTGTTGTAGAGTTCAAATCTTCCGTCTTTCTTTTCTTCCACAGGACCGTCACTCTGTGGTTAAACGGGGTGAGGGGGAGTCTCCGCCCAGCACCAGCCCTGACGACATCAACCAGACCTTTAAATTCTCCCCTGGAGACGGACAAGCACTACAGGTACACGTTTAGAGGCATCCTGCAGCTCTATGTTCTGTAGGTTATTGATATGACAACACAAAACTCTTTAACACAAGATTCACCTTCCTGTCTGCAGATCACTCCTCTTCCAGGATCTCACCCGCTCCTGGTTCTGGTCAACCCAAAGAGTGGAGGGAGACAGGGGGAGAGGTGAGTTCCTGTCACTCACAGACCTCCTGCTGGGGTCTGATGGTTCTCTCTCTCTCTCTCTCTCTTTATCCACTTTTACATTTGAAACATGAAGTACAAAAGAAAAGGCGATTTGATACAAGGGAAGAAATCTAATTTAATATCATTTATTTGTATGATGTTAATTTATTGTCTCTTTTTCTTTAACATGTAAGCTTCTGCATGTAAACATTTTAAATTCAGAAGCTTTACATTTCTAAAATCTACATTCTAAACACATTTTGTCCGTCCATATTCTTCCACTTATTAAAGGCCGCTTCGTGGTGGCGTCCGTCTCCCCAGTGTTGTTTTTCAGCTCCTCCTGGGGGATCTTGAGGTGTTCACAGCTAGAAAGGATACATAATCCCTCCAGCGAGCTCTGTAACTACCCGGGGTCTCCTCCCAGTTGGTGTGCCCTGAGAACCTCCAAAGGGAGGCGTCCAGGAGGATCCTGATCAGATGCCCGAACCACCTCAAATGACTCCTTTCGATGCGAAGGAGTAGCGGCTCCGAGCTCCCCGTGAATGTCCGAGCTCCTCCTCCTCTCTCTAAGGCTGAGCCCAGACACCCTCAGGAGGAAACTCATTTCAGCCGCTTGTATCCGTGATCTCATTCTTTTGGTCACTACCCAAAGCTCATGACCACAGGTGAGGGTCGGAACGTAGATTGACTGGTAAAGCTTTTGAAAGCCATCACCATGACAGTCCAGCACAACGTTCTCTGCACAAATCCACCTGTCAATCTCAAGGTCCATCTTGCCCTCACTTGTGAACAAGACCCTGAGAAATTTAAACTCCTTCACTTGAGGCAGGGACTCACTCCCCAGCCGGAGGGAAGAACCATGGCCTCGGACTTGGAGTTGCTGACCCTCATCCCAAACGCTACACATTCACAGCTCCAATGCCTGCTGGAGGCCCCCGCTTGAATAATCCAACAGAACAACATCATCTACAAAAGGCAGAGAAGAAATTATGAGGTTGAAAACCGTCCTCCCCCGGACTGCAGCAACCGTCCATGAAAATCACAAACTGATTCGGAGAGGAGGGACCGCCCTCACCAGGAACGTGTCTGACTTTGTGCAGTGGATCACATCAGGGACCTGATGGCTCGCAGCAAAGGCCCCGTGAATCCCCACTGTGATGATCGGCTTCTTCTTGAATAACACGAAGAACAGTACCTACTGCACCTTGAGTTATTGAGGAAATGAACTTAATCAGTCCTGTAATCAGTCCCATTGAAGGCCCAGAATAAAGTATTGTTAAATTCCACGATTATTACAGGTAATTTTAGCCGTTATTTGAAAATCACAGCACCATTCAGGAGAGTGATTTCTGTCACAGAGGGCAGCGTCGTACTGTATCTGCACCTCCCTGCTGCTCTGAACAACGTCACTTTATGTGTCATTGTTTCTGTTTGTCTCTCTCCGTCTCCTTCTTCTCCTCTCAACCCCGACAGTCTGTGTCTGGATCTGGATCTGCTCGAGGTGTCTGCCTCTTTAAAGTTCTTCCTCTCCACTGTAACTTTGCTTCATGTTGCTCAGTGCTCATGATGGGTTAACGTCTCGTCTTTGTAGATAATATAGCAGTGAGTAAGGTCTTCTACCTGCTCTTTTTGTAAAGTGTGTGGAGATTTGTCATGAATTGGTGCTTTACAAAGATTGATTTATGAAGAAGGCCTTTATTCTGTACGAGCTGTAAATAAACGTCTTCATTGTTGCCTTACTCTAACCAGAGACCAGTCCTACTCTGTGTGATTGCTTTACCATGGCAACACTCATCATTACCATTAGAAAGGAAATGATTCTCTATTAATAGACCTGATCAGAACAAAGATCATTCTGAACAGGAAACCAGAGGCTGCTGCGGCTGGGTTGCTATTTCTGTCTGTTTATGACTGCAGCTTCTGACCTTCATACAGATCTCTAAAGTTAAAGCACATTTCACACAACTTATTGTGTCATTGTGTTTTCATGTCTGCATGTGCACATGTTTATGTACTTTCACGTTTGATCATGCACACACGTCTGGTTTGTGTGGATGTATCCTGCAGACATTGTCTTTATCTTATGCATTTTAAGTAAATACAGGATTTAAAGTTTTACAGATTTGATTGACTTCCATCATGTGATGCTTGTGTTCTGCAGACACACTCAGAGACTGCAGGGCTGCAGCAGAGACGCTTCAAGTGTCCACTGTAAAGTTTCATTTTGTCAAAACATCTTTTTCTGTGAAAGGAGTCAAATCCTGGAGCTCTCTCTCTAATCCTGAAACTTACTGCACTTTTAAAGGGGACAAAGTGCACAAAATGGAAATCCTACATATTGTCACTTTATAATGTAGGGAGAGAAGTGCAAAGTCGTCAAAAAACAAGTCGAGTACAGCTACCTGAAAACTGTACCTTAGTTCAGAACGGATTATTTTTGCCGTACTTCCCTCCTCTGAATGAAATACTGTGAGCTTAGTTGGATCCTGAAAGTTTACCTGCAGGATCGTACAGGTGTCATCAAATGCCTGAACTTGAGTTAAGTCTTCTCTGTCTGTCTCTTTTTAGGGTGCTGAGGAAGTTCAGGTACCTGCTTAACCCCAGACAGGTGTACAGTTTGGAGCAAGGGGGACCAATGGTGGGGTGAGTGCAGCTTTTATCTCTTCATTGGGGCAACGACTGACACAAAGATCTTTGTAGCGGACACGTTTATATATTAGGACGGCACACTAATGTTTCCTTTGTTGATGTTTTTCTAAATGCATATCCAATCAGTTTTCATCCCACTGGTGATTTATGTGACTTCACGCTGCAGCAGGAGGTTGTTGTTTGTTTGCATCATAAATATAAAACAGTTTCTGTCCGAGCGTCTCTCTCCGTCATGTCAAACTAACCTGCTGTGGAGGTCGCTGAAGGGGAGTGGGAGCGCTGCATTACTGCTGTACAGTGCATTTGACCTCCTGACACACACACACACACACACACACACACACACACACACACACACACACACACACACTCACACACACACACACACACAGATACGTCAGAGCGGAGCACAGCTTGTACTCTGAAATGAATTCTGTTTCGCCTTTTTGTCCATTCAGGGAAGAAAAACTGCCGTACGCAGCACAGTGGCTGTAAATGCTTTACCTTGAAGGTGAAGCGCTGCCCTCCCCTTCCTTTCACTTCCATTTATGTTCCCCTCTCTCTCTCTCTCTCTCTCTCTCTCTCTCTCTCTCTCTCTCTCTCCCCTGCCCTTGTCCGCTCATGTCTCTCGCCCTCTCTCTGTCGCTCAATCACGACTAGCAGAGCGGCTGCCCTCCAGAGCCCATTGTAGGAAAAGTAACCCGATGACGCACTCGGGTCTGAGGGGAGAATGCAGTAGATGATACATGCAGCGTCAAACACAACACTGTAACTCTGATGTGATGCTGGATAAGACATTCAGTTTATAGTTGAATCATATTTTAGTTTAAATGCATTTCAGTTCAATGATAAAACTTAACGAACTTTTGTCAAATCAGCACATTAACAGACGTCACTCATCATCATCACACATTGACCTTTGTTACCGTTCCTTTGAGCTGTTTGACGTCAGTTTGGGATTTCTAACCACTTCCTGTTTCTGTGCTTAATTTCATGTCAAAATAAAAGCACACAGCAAGTAAAGTACTCTCAGCTTAAAGGCCCTGACACACCAAGCAGACGGCAACGAACTAGTGGCGACAAAGGCCGCCTGTGGCGTCGGAGCACGATGCCTTTTGTCTTGGCCAAAAAGTTTCAGAGACTACAGCCGACGGCCAACCACCACGTACGTTCTGTGCATGCGTGAGAGGCAATAACTCTCCGTGCCAGCAGGCGGCGGTAGTCTGTAATCGTCATTCCAAAAAGGTGAAACCGGGATAGGACGAGGAAGAATGCGGATAAATAAACCGTTGTTATGATACGAGAAGACCATTTTCTCACCGCTGTCGCTCACCACTCGTGATAGGTAGCCTACTTCTAACTGTCTGATAAAAAGTTGAAAATGGCACTGGCGTTGTCAGCCCGTTTTTCTTCTCGTGCACTGATTCGCTTCTCTGAACAGCCAATCAGAGAGATTCCTCTCACCCACCAAGCCGGCGACTGCCGACGCCGATTCAAAATGTGGAATCGGCCAAAAAAAGGCCAACTGGGGCCGACAGGTAGTGACGGAGCTGGACACACTGGAAAAACTAGGGCGACGACTGCTCACCGACGGCCGACTGTCTCTTGGTGTGTCAGGGCCTTAAGACTGTACGAAACTTCAAAATAAAAGCCTAAAAATGTTTTATTTTAAATGTGAAATGATGGAATTTCAAACATGCAATTAAAAATGCGATTAATCCCGATTAAAAGATTTCATTATCAGACAGCCCTACCTGCCAAATGCATCCTCCCAATCTGTGGTTTATTCAAGACATGCCTTTCATTTTCTTCACTTTTCTTTTCCTCTCATCTCCTCTCAAAATGTATCTACATAGTTAACACCCCACGATTGTGGTCTGACTTCAAAATGGTGGGGAAATGAACAAACACTCTGTATGTAAGTAAGGTGTTAAATGTTGGACTGGGATCTTAATGAGGTGATGTAATACTGTGCAGAGCTGAGAGGCCTCGCAGCATGCAACCTCCAAACACATGCATAGAGATAAACACACGGTGAATGGAGGTCTGTTGTCCTTCGAGGGTTAACCTACACTCAGCTTACTGTTACCATGCTCTCCTTAGCAACAGGCTCAGCAGCTCTGGGTTGATGCTGCAGCTCGCTCTGAATAATTTGTTTCTGTCCATTTCTCTACTTTCACTCATTACATTAACATTATTTCCTCAGCCCTTCAGTGAATGTAAACCTGCACTCGGCTCCTTGTTGATGTTTCTCCTCCGCTGTCATACATAAAGAATGACCTCGAGCAGTCACTCCGCTTTATTCATATTTTATGTCGACATGGAAAGGGTTTGACTGGATGTGATAAACAGCTCCATGCAGACGAAATGCCCCCCCCCCCCCCCCCCCCCCACTCAGATGAATTCCACAAAACGGGCAAAACACCTTTCTGTCTCTTCAAACTCTGTATCACTGTCCGCCAAGTCTTTCCGCTAAAACAAACAAAATGACCCCTCACTCAATCACTTCCGGCATTTGGTACATTCCCTTTCCGTAGGACAGGACAGCTGCCTGGCTCGTTTAAGCAGTCCGTGCTTATTCGGCGCACAAAGTAGGAGGAGAGACAGAGTTCGTTTTCCGAACCGGGTCACTTTATTTACAGACACCTTATTAGACCTGTACACACACTCGTACCATTGCGGGAGACTCAATCACACTTCTCATCTCCTACATTACCCATAAGCCACCTACTTAAAGGGACAGGCTCAGGCCGGTAACATTTATTTATTTCATAGGGTCAAGCATGGAGCAAGTTATGACAGCATTTATAGCCAAAGGTTGATGCTGCTTAAAAACGTTTGATTGCTCAGTTTGGATGATTTTTACAAGAAGAATCAGTTTGTCGCTAGTTTCCGTCTTTTCACTGGATCTGTTGACCAGAAGAAAAATACAGAATCTCCTCATTCTTGTCCTTTAGTTTCATGTTGGCTGAGCCTGTCCTCATAACCACGACTAAACTGCTCTCTGAAAAAATGTATTTACTGTAAAACCGTCATTTTATTGATTTAAAAATGTCGTTGAGAGGGTTTGTGGGGGATCACTGTGCAGGGCCAGGTGCTCGGTGTGAAGGGGGTCTGTGCTCCACATGCAGCTGTCCTCCTGACGGACAGAGATGAAAGCTTCTGTCGACACCTTTGTCCCAACACACATTAAAGGTCTCTTTGAAGGGCGCGCTCTCTGTGACCGCTCTGTGACTACGGTTTCCAGGGAGGCCGGGGGGGAGGGGGGTGAACACAGCTGGAGAGGACGCACATTGATTAAACTCTCTCTGTCTGTCTCTTTTCGGTCCTTCTGCCCATCAACGTTTCTGTTCGTCTCATGAAATCATTTAGAGCTCAGGAGATCCCCGTTATAAAACACCGGTTAATGGATTCATCACTTTTAAATCACTTTGAGGAGCTTTGTACTGAAAAAGCTGAACAGTCGCTCTGTAAAAGATTCCTGTCTTCATATGTCGGTTACATCTCCTCCATCTTCTGTCCTTTCATAGGCTCAACTTCTTCCATGACGTCCCTGATTTCCGGGTGCTCGCCTGTGGAGGAGACGGCACAGTGGGCTGGATCCTGGACTGTATAGGTACACAGGTTCTTTACTCTAACGCACAAATATCACCTATAGGAACAACTTGTGGTTTCTACAGCTGGTAAACATTTTGTTGGTCAGGTTAGGTCACGAACAGAAGCAGTCAGCGGCTGTTTTCTAAACCTATAGTTCTTATTAAATGTGAACAAATGTACGATCTACAGTACGCCGAAAACACCCGGATGTCGTACTGATTCTGCAAAAACCTACAGTCTGCATCAGACCAGTCTCCCTCACGCACTGTTTCCCACAATGCAAAGCGGCAGGTCAGAGGTCGAAATGACGGATAGCAGCGTCCAATCGTAACAGAGGAAATAATCCCAATCAGACAAAAAAACATAAAGATACCACCAGGTCTCTTTGTTGATTCTCTAAATCATGAAAATCTAAAAGAATCTCTCGTTAGCTTTTTTCAGACTGTAAGTGGACGCTACACTGGAGCAGCGTTTGACGTCAGCTGGGCTGTTGTTTACTTCCTCATTCCAAGACCAGAAACCAGCTTAGCCGGGCCTGGTGTTCTGCAGAATAACCACCGACTGGAGGTCACACTACAGACTACTGTTGAACGCAGTATACTGCGTTTGATAGTAGTTTGTAGTAGGCGGTTTTGAAACAGTCAGACTAAACGCTGGAAAAAAATAAACCCTAAAATTAACATTTTTGACATTATATCAATGATGGTGTAAAAGTGTGTCTTGAAACTGATAAAAAAGTATATGATTCAAAGTAAAGTATCCACCCATGTGGATGAAGTGCAGTGCGCTAACAGCTGGACTGATTTAACCCCAGGTAACATTAATGTTAATATCAATTAACATTTACACATTTTATATACATATGATTTATTTTGAAGTCAAACAGAGGTGGAATTGTTTTCTGATCACTGGGAAGTTTGAGCGTCACATCTCTTAAAAACACTGCGGCGCAGTTACCACCAACTCGCAACGGATGGTTTTTGCTCCACTCTAACTGCACGTGATTGTTACCGCTGGTGTTTGTGAATTAGACGCTGCATAGAAAGAGGCTATCTCGTCCACAAATGACGGCATAACGAATCCTTTACATACGCGCTACCAGCACAGACGCTCAGAGATGCTGTTTGCAGCGCAGTTATGGGACGTGCTTAACCCCCTGCATGTTTCGTGAATTAGTCTTTTTGATCCATCTGCACAGGTTTGGCAGGTGCATAAGACGCCCAATCCTTTCGTGAATCAGCCTCTTATTTGTGCAGAATTGAGCACTTTACCAGTTATCGTAGTCATCTTTTGACCAATAAGCACAAAGACAGAAGAAATGCAAAAATAAGGTCGGAGTTGTAATAAACCCTGAGTTGTCTTTTCATTCCTTTATATATCTGGCAGGAAAAAGCTACTTCAAGGATTGTTCATCTAAGTACATTTAATGTTGGATTGTTTGTCTTTGTCTGTGCAGATAAAGCTAACTTTGCCAAGCATCCTCCAGTGGCCATCCTCCCTCTGGGCACAGGGAACGACCTCGCTCGCTGCTTACGCTGGGGAGGAGGTGAGACGCTCGAATATCTGTATAGCTGTGTGTGTGTAACTAGAGTTTATTTAGACAGCACATTTCACAGACAACACAACTGTACGTATAATAAAAACAGGAACAAACAGGTAGTTCATGGACGGGCATTTAAAAAATTCTGCTATGACCAGGAACAACAATTGGTACAGTAAAACATGGATCAATAGGTAGACTGGGTGGTGATCACCCATAGGCCCATAGAGTCGTAAATCAGGGAGAGAGAGGGGAATGACATTCTGGAGCTGAGCCACAGGCTGGATTTCAAACCTGGGTCGCCTGCTTCAAGGACATCCGCCTCTGAACATGGGATGCACGGACTAACCACAAGGCCAAATGTGCCCCAGATTTTACAAAGTTTACAAAGATACCAAATGTGGCAGCCTGAGTTTTAAGCAAATGTGACATAAACATGCCGCTAATGTAGAGATAACTCTCTAATCCAAAGTTTTATACAATGCTAACGTCATGGCTGGAGAAATCTTTAACTTCCAGTGAGGATCAGTTTCATAAGATGATGTGTTTCTACCATAGAGAGAGATACAATAAGTAAAAACAAAGTAAATACTGATCTGAAGGGTTACAGAAGAGGGGGCAAAACACTTGAAAACCCAATACAGAGGTTGAGAAACATTTACCTTTAGATTTGTAATCATCTTCCTGCAAGTGGAACAAAGTGAGATCATCTGCAGATGTTCAGCAGGAAGCTTAAAGACTGAACAGGCTTGAAATACTGTTAGCATTCATTTGAGCTCTAAAAGAATGAGCGTAGTTTTCAGGAAGGCTCTCGGTTGTTTAATAAATCAGAAAGCATGTGTGTGCATGTGATTCGGAAATGAAAGATTGGTAACTGGAAGTGGGAGCTCTTATGTGTCGAATTAAGATCTGTTAATATGCTGAGCACTTGTGCTGACAGTCCTCTGCCAGCCATTGATTTGTTACACTACTTTATGCCAGTAATTAGACGGGCTGGTGATGACTGCTGGATTGTTGCTGCTTGGAGGACCTGCAGAGCACTAACACAAGCTTATGAAGGATGTCTGGTGCGAGGGGGCCTTGGGGCTCCATTAGATCAACTGTTGCAGAAATAAACACAGACTGAAAACTGTAACTGGGAGAACAATTGCACAGTGAGATGGTCTGAGATCATCGTTTTAAATGGTCCAAAGAATGAGAGTCACGATTTTAAACATGTGATTAAAGATCTCATATCCTCGTCTCCTTTCATGTCGTCAGTCTGTGAGCAGCTTTACGTGATCTGATTTATCTGATACTGACGTCAGTAAAAACCTTAATTTCAGCCTCTGCCTTAAACAGCTGCTGTCTCTTTAAGGCCCCCCTCCCCACGTGCCCACTTTCTTCTGACTTTCTTTAGTGCTAGTTAGCCTTTCTTAAGATGGTAACTGTACCTGCTTAACATCAGTCAAGCAGCAACCTCCAGTGTTAAAAAATGAAGCCGATGCAGAAGTGTAAAATCCTGCAGTTCCTGGAGTGTCCACTAGAGGCTGGCTGCAGAAGCACAGGAAGTCACATACACACCCATTCTAAAAAGCCTGTTTTTACAGCAGACATTAACATGTTTACAGCCTGGTTCAAAAAACCAAATAGGTCTGATTAGCTCATGTCTCGATCAGCACACACTGTACGGGGGGTGAATGTTTTGATGACTCATCAGTTTTGATTTGATGAAGGATAAGAGTTATTCACAATAAGGCGTGTAGCTGACCTGATTGACAGGTGGGCGCGGTGTAACGGTTTGTCAGGAGTCTTAAAACCCGCCTCAGCTCCAGCTCTCAGCCTGTCGTTAGGTTGACTGAAAGTTAGGCTGAGAGCTTTTCCAGCATGGAGACCGCCATCGATGGGACTCCAGCGCCCCCTGCAGGTACAGACAGGTGACATAAATATTTACAGTCTATGATTTGAACATATTATGATTGCCATCGTTAGCAAACCATAAGCTTCCCAACATGAGCCCTTAATCATCACTGTGTGTTGTATGCACATGTTGGATGGACAAATCTATCTGTGGTCTGCTTCCTTCAGACCGCCTGACCTCCATCAGTCAGACGAGTACAGGACATTTTCAGTCTCAGGACCTTTTCCTACCCTCAATGAGTTTCTTTACCTGGTTTCATAAAGTGTGAGCATGCCGCTTCACAGAGCTGCTAGCACAGCTGCAGACATGTTAGACTGCCCACAAAGGAGTTCATGTGTTTGAGTTAATGACTGTGACGAACACTTGCATGATTTCTTTTGTTGTCGTGTAGATTTGAGTCAGAAAGTATCCGAGGGCTCTTCAGTGGGTGCTACACAGATTATATGCGTGCACACGATATCGAGGGATCTGATGGGAAAGCAACAATTGTTTTTAATTGAAGAGGAAATTGTTCCATCTCAAGCCGCTGTAGTAGCGAATTCTTCATATTTCACACGTGATGCTCCCAGCGTGACATTAAAGCCTCACGCCCTCGTGACACCCCTGAACACACTTCCGCCTCTGATTTCCATTAAGAAGCCCGACTGTCAGCTGCAGAGTAAAACAGAGGGCTCCCTGGGGTGCTGTCAGGCAGGTTTGGAGGTGGTGAGGGCGGCGTCTGTGAAGTGGCAGCCTAATCAGTGCCATTGTGTCTCATGGTAGAAGCCATATAATTTTCAGTTTCACCAGTTATATGCGAGGGTGTGAATTTTGGGTTGGCTGAAATATTAAACTTGGAAAGGTATTTTAGGAGCTGCTGCACGTGAATAAATCCCAATGTCATTTTAAACACGTTAAAAAACTCCTCAGGCGACGTTCAGCCTTGAAACTATTTCTAAATTTAAACAAAACTAAATTGACGCATTATTTTTCTTTGAATCTTTGTGCAGGATTTTAGCACAAAACTGATGTAAAATTGCCGTCACAAAGAGCTGAGGTCAATTACATGTGTGCATGTATGCTGCACAAAAGTTAGTGGCTTTGACTGCTTTCTGCGACCTTTAGTAACCTCGCTTTAAGGCAACCATCTGTAACTTAAAATAGCCGTTTCAAAGTCGATCTGATCGTGCAACAGCTTTGAACAGACAGAATAGCTTCACTCCCATGTCCACAGAGCGCCCCGGTCGTCTGCTTATAGCAATAGGTTTGGTAGCAGGCCGCGGCTCTCTGGCGAGAAGTGCGTACAGCTTTAAGGCACGAGCCATTTAGCCCGTCTTTGTACTGTTTGATACGACGGCTGAGGCTAAGAGGACGGTGACGGATGAAGATAAGGAGAGAGAAAGAGAGAGTGAGCGAGCGAGCAAGAAGCAGAGTGTTCATCCCTGCAGATATTATTCAGAACAGATGGAGATGTTAGCCTGTATCGTTAGCGGTGTCATCGTTGTCTCGTGTTTAGCAGCTTTACCGGCTGCAGAAAGTCGTCTAACACGACTTATGTCCCCCCCCCCGAGGCATAACAGCACTATGTGTTTTATAACAGCGCAACTTCTAACAACGTAACCACTTCTTTATCTTGATTTCATTATATCTTAATTACCAGTAATTGAACTGGTTGGTCCATAAACATGCAGCCACACTTTATATGTAGACTGGGCAGGGTTGCACTTCTGAACACACATTATGTATCATATCTGTTGTTGTTATTACCCTCTCTCTCTCTGGTTGGCTGTTCTCTGCAGGTTACGAGGGCGGCAGCTTGCTGAAGTTCCTCCGGGACATCGAGCACAGCACGGAGGTGGCTCTGGACCGCTGGAACATCGACATCGTCCCCGATGACAAGGAGGAGAAGGGAGACCCTGTCCCCTACAGCATCGTCAACAACTACTTCTCCATTGGAGTGGTAGGACTACCATCATTATTTCACTATGGGGCTTAAAATCTTTAACCAACTTCATCCGGTTCCACTGGAGGAGGCTGAGACACGCTGTCCATATACAATCTGTGATCTGACCTCTGAACATTAAAGGTTTGAGAGCACAGATAAAGCGTACATAAAATCATCAGATTTATTGGTTATTTGATTTTCCTTTATTTTAATTGATAAGTGAAGAATCTCAGATTAAAAAAAACAACCTGCCCTCCGACTGTGTGACTGACAAACACTTTAGTTGCAACAATGACAGCACGGTGACAGAGATTATCCGGTCTTTGTGGACTTGAGCAATTAGCAGATTCATCAGTGAGTTTGTGCTCCCTCTCGGGCCGGGTTCCGTCTTTTAATTGGAGGAGAGTAGCATGCTGCCAGGTTTCCAGTTGCCTGGCAACCTGTTTATCTCGTCCTGATGGAGACGGCCGTTTGAAGGCTCAGGGACATTTACACAGAGGTGACAAACAAGGCCTGTGTGAAGTGGTCACAGTGCTGCTCTGCTGATTTAGCTTCAGTGTAGTCGAATAGAAGACGACTCTCCCCTGCAGGTCAGTGACTCGTGGAGTTTCTTTCTGACAACAATTTACAGATCGTACCGTTCCTGTTTTCATGTTTTCAAAGAATAAAACTGAGGCTAAAGTTAAACCATAAACCTGTGCACTGAATCAGTTCATCGTATAATTTAACGTTTCTTTCACCGTAACAGTCTCGTTTCATTACTAATGCCTCCTCATGCTTACGTTAACAAGCAAGACCACAAGTTTTATTGATTCAAAACAAATACAAATCATCACCAGGAGTACCACTTTTGTCCAGAGAGGGCGCCAGGTCCACACAAAATGAATGCTCCTCTTGCTGCTTTAGGGCCTGTGTCCACTACGGGCTTTTTCTGTGCTGGCAGCAGAAAGCTCACGGTGTCAGAGGACTTCTACCGGACTCTGACTGTTGCTAGGTTACGAAAGTTTGCCCACAGAAAGTAAGTTTTAGACTGACTTACAGTAACTCTCTAATCAATGCTTAATTTTTGCTTCTACTCATGAAACAACATGAAAATCATGTCAAGTAATCGTGTCCTGACGTAAGCAGCAGGTTTCGATCTTTAGGATGTACCGTTGGAAAGACGTATTTTCCTTCCTCCATTGTTGTTGACAAAGGTGACTGAAGAGGTCCCGCCCCTTCTTGATTTTGATTGGATGTGTGAGGGAAGTACACTGAGCGCTGTAAACGCTGAGCTGCTTTGGTTTTATTGGAAACAGGCACTACCAGCGCAGAAAAACAGCGTGACACATATATAGACACAGGACCGTCATGATTCTGTGATCTACAGTCTCTACAGTCTTCCTTATAGTTGCTAAGTTACATTTCCCCCACATACAAATGCTCAGTCCTTCATTGTGCACCACCATAGCACATTATCACCATCACACCAAAGCTGTTATGACAAACACGGTGAATATTTCAGTGTAGCGGTGGAAAGTAGAGTGCTCGGCTTGTTCTTCTGCCAAACTTTGAGCTGACTCATCTCCATGGCCGCTAAAGTCAGCACCATCTGACGTTTTTTTGTTGTGTTTTTCTCCTCCTGTAACATTCAGGCACCATTAGGCTGGCAAATAAAAATAACATTCACACTCCCTGGTTATGAAGGTACAGTACACGGGACTATAAATAAACGGCAGTGACATAAGCGTGGAGAGGACATATGTGCACAGGTAGATGTGAGAGCGGGTTTGGCAGCAAGAAGAACCACAGCGATGTTACACAACTGAACCCCGACTGATGCCTGCATAATGTCGCGGCCAGATTATAACACATGATCATTATATGACACTCCATCTATAGGCTGAAATCTGTGTGCAATAGTCTCAGGTGCAATAGTAGATTTAATAAGAAAACACATTTTTACCTCACTGCAGTGTCTCCCAGAGAAAAAAGATTGAACATTATCTCGTAATGATGAGATTATTTTTTTTCTCTGGTGAATGCAATGTGCTTCCATGATATTGCTCTTCTATTTTTTATACTTTTACTTTTTTTGTAGAGCTGACTTTGGGAGAAGATTCCAGATGAACCTTTTTGTCTCACAAAGAGAAACTGGCCAAAAAAAAAGACAACAATCAACATCTTTCACATCAAACATAAAACGATAAACATCTGATTAGCAAATCTGGATCTTTTTAATCCAGGCCCTGGGGAGTCTGTGACTCTTTAACCCCCTTTAAATGATGCCCACGGTTTTATTTACTTTCAGTTTGTGTCGTTTTTGGCGCCCTCTGTGGACAAACAATGCAGTATCAGGTCCTGTTTAATCCTGACCGTGTCATCCTTAAATGTCTGTATCTGACTCAGGGTTGATCCAGTCCACTTTTCTTTAAAAACCAGGACAAAGGTGAGCTGGATTACCTGGACCTGGATAGCATAAAAGTGGGTTCCCAAACCCGGATCACTGTGGTCAAGTGTTTTAGACGACCAGGCCCGGGCTGTCGGTGTGACACTGCTCGTGTTTTCCTTGTTTGTTTTTTAACAGGCACTCTAATGCAGCAGGGCCATAAAATAAAGCGACAGATCAGCGAGCCTGCGAGAGCCGCGGTGACAGATGGCCGAGGATCTGTGAGCACACGACACCTGAGCAAACCGATCTGTGACTCACACACCGATGATGCAGCCATTACTAACCCTCAAATCTGCTTTACTAACCATACAGGGTTTGCGTTTCCGTCCATCCAGCTCGCTACTCGGGGTCTAGTTGCTAAGGAGACGGGAGGCTGGCAAGGCCGATTCTGAAAGCTTTCCACAGTCATCTGTCCTTTATCTCGCTGACTTAATGGTGGATGACATAGTGTGGAGCATGTGGTTGGCTGTCAGAACTGTAAATCAGAGGGAGCGTTATATAACTACTCTTTCAATATATTCCAGTATCTCAGCTACGATGCATTTCTAACAGTCCTCGGGGCCAAATCACTTTTTAAGTGCAAATGTCTTAAATTCAGAAATAGCATTAAGCATACCTAAAAATATATTGACCATCTTTATGTAAGATGAGGGTTTAGTAGGTTTACGGCTTTGTGCTGTTGGCAGGAGTGACTGTTGGTGGAAAGGTGCAGTGGGCTCACTGTGGGGGCTGCAGTGAGCAGAAACAGGAATATGTGTGGAGCCTTTGCCTCCTGTTTCAGCTTCATGTGGCTCGATTTAACAACGACCTGTTGTCATGTTTTCAGCTCCAACAAGCGCAGCACAAATATTTCCTCCCTTGTTTGTAAAGCATCTCAGACCATAGAGCCTGACCGATGTATGTCTGCTATAGTTGGGCTGTTACGAGATATATCAGAATCATATAAATGTTTTCTGATTACTAGGGCTGACAAACCATTACAATTTTAATCGCATGTTTGAATTTCTATTATTTCGCATTTAAAAATAAAACTCCTGTGTCTTGTACGCACATCCTCCTCGCTCCGTGTCTGATCGGGAAAAAAACAAACTCAAATATAAAACATGCAGTAAAAAGTAACGGAGCAGTGTTGGTCATACAGCGGCCGTTGTCAACAGACTGAATGGCGCTTTTCTTCTCCAGCGCACAGCCAGTACTTTGAGACCGGAAAAAAACGCTAGGTGGACACGGGGCCTTAAGCTGAGAGTACTTTACTTCCTGTGTGCTTTTATTTTGAAATACAGTAAGGCCCTTCTGGTAGAGTGAAGGTTAGGACATGAAGTTAAGCACAGAAACAGGAAGTGGTTAGGGATCCCAAAGTGAGGTCAAACAGCTCAAAGGAACGGTAACAAAGGTCAATGTGTGATGTCATCAGGTGAACGGTAACAAAGGTCAATGTGTGATGTCATCAGGTGGATATGACTTTGGACTCGTCAGCTGAGCTGTCTGAGAGTTTGTTAAAGTGAAATGAGACATTCAAAGATGCAGCAGTGTCCTTCTTTTACATCACTGAGACTACAGGGAGACACTGAGGACCACTATCTACAGGGAGACACTGAGGACCACTATCTACAGGGAGACACTGAGGACCACTATCTACAGGGAGACACTGAGGACCACTATCTACAGGGAGACACTGAGGACCACTATCTACAGGGAGACACTGAGGACCACTATCTACAGGGAGACACTGAGGACCACTATCTACAGGGAGACACTGAGGACCACTATCTACAGGGAGACACTGAGGACCACTATCTACAGGGAGCCTGAAGGGACAAAATAACATGAGATTAATTGAGATAAAAAATAATGAATGCATTAATTTCAGACTGATTAAAGCTGACAGACCTATTAGTGACATTAAAGCCTCCTGAAGCTGCCAATGAAATCTTCCTGAGTTGGTTGTTCACATATCCACCTCCAGCGGGAGACTTAATCAGACGGGTTTGAGGTCTCAGACGGCTAACCCCCCCCTCCTGTCTGACAGGGATAGTCTCCTGCTGTGAGATACCTGTGTGAACAGTTCAGAGGCAGTCCTCTTGAAATTCGCTCGAAATGTTCAGGAGTGAAAACGGCTCATGTCTCTCGACCACCGATGCTCTCTTCTTCTGCTCTGGGTTGAGTAGGCCTACATGTCTGTAGATCTGTTTTCTTTTTCTTAAGTTTCAGTACTTTTCAATACGACCAACTAATGGTAATTCTATTTTTTAAACACATGGTATCAAAAGGTAGTTTTTTTTGTTTTTTTTAACAGCCTCAGTCCCAATATGGTCATTTCTGGATACACAAAACAAACATGGCGGCCAAAGTTAAACCCACGTCTTCAAAACAGTAGTTTACAAACAAATGTGTGTTTGAAATCTTAAAATGTCAGTGCATTGGTTGGCAAAGCGCTTTCACTTGACCTGCAGCCTGGAAAGAATGTCATGACAGGAATCTGAGAGAAGGAAATCACACCATGTCAGCAGCCATTAAAGATGCCACCTCGTGTTGCAGTGAGGAAGCTGATCCCTCTGCAGCGCGTCTCTGTGCTCCACTTTAATGTGGTGTAAACGGCATGTATGTGCGTGCACTGAAACACACAGGGCTGTATGTGTGTGTGTGTGTGTGTGTGTGTGTGTGTGTGTGTGTGTGTGTGTGCGTGTGCGTGTGCGTGTGCGTGTGCGTGTGCGTGTGTGTGATCTGCAAAATTATTCCTGGTGTTTAAGGCCGGTTACAAATGTGGATCACAATCCCTGACTTCCCCATCAGGCTGGAGGTGTAGACTATGCTCTGATGGACGTAGAAGACCTGAGCTGCTTCCTCGACCTTATTGTCAGAGGTCACATCAGGTCGCCTTAATGTTGTTTACTGAAGATGTTTCTGCAGGACTCAGGATCCCAGCACAGATAGGATTACAGCAGCTTAAGAACATATTTTTATTCAATCTTCGGTGTAAACATTTAGTAGCTCTCCTGGAGCGTTTCCTCAAAGCGGATGATCTTCCTTCCTTAGGAGGAGTGTGTTTAGCGCAGGTTTCTGACTCTGCAAAATAAAGCATCATTAAACATTCTTGGAGAGAATATTTAGCAGTAAAGAACATGTTTATGCCTGGAAGTTAGGTCGGGGCTCTTGTTACGTTCCTGTTAGTTCAAACCATCTCTGTGCCTGTTGAATGGGGTGAAATTGTTTACAGATCTGTGTTTGCCTGTTACCTGTGCTCACTAAACCTGTGACAGAAAGACAGAGTCCAAATCATAGACTACATGCAGAGGGTTCAATGCTGCCCTAAATGCGCTGCAGAGCAAACAAATCTCTTTGCTCCGGTGCTGTTAGCGTTTAAGGAGACTTTACACATTACATAGTTTGTCCACAGGGGGCGCCAAAATACACACAAACTGTATTAAACTCATTATACGTTCATTTACTTTCCAGTGATGAGGACATCAAATCGACCAGTTAATAAAGTCCTTAAAGTTTATGGTAAATGGACTTGAGCTTGTATCGTTCTTTTCTAGTCTTCTGACTACTCAAAGCGCTTTTACACCGCAGGTCACACCGACACATTCACACCCTGATGGTAGAGGCTGCTGAGTAAAGAGTCCATCAGTATTAACTCATCCATTCATACACATTCATACACCGCTGACGAAGCAGCGGGAGCAATTCGCATCACATCGGACATGTTCCTGCAGGAGCTGGGGATCGAACCCTCGACCTTACAGTTGAGAGACGACAACTCTACCACTGAGCCACAGCCGCCACGTGCACACTTTGTCCACGTGTGGAGACGGTTTGGTCGTTATTCATCACAGAGATTGGAGTGTTTTTTTATCGGGATAAGCTGCTTTTTTATGGAGCACAATTTGTCCTGCACACTACGGTAACTCGCTGAGCCCAATAAACCAACCGTGTGAGCCGCACTCGCATATGATAATGCGTGCGTCGTGAAAGATCTATACAGTCATTCCTGATGCTCACATTGACGGCTCACAGCAGGCCAAATAGTACCTCAGGCCTCCGGGAAATGTCCAAGTGCCCCAAACGCCCAATCCGTGCCTGGTCATCTGGACGCTCGGTGTATTGAGAGTAACGTCACAATCTGTCAGGGATTTGAAAAAGTAAGAAGAGTGGTTGCAAGCTTCTGTTTCTCCCTGACACTCAGCGCTGCAGCTTTGAAACTTTTTTAAATGTCGGGAAAAAATTCAATCTGACTCAATCCTGGAAAAACACTTTAACCGTAGTGTTCAACATAAAACAGGTGAGGCCACGGGAAGAGAGAGTGTGCACGTTAAATGATCTAAGCGTGTGTGTGTGTGTGTGTGTGTGTGTGTGTGTGTGTGTGTGTGTGTGTACGTGTGTGTGTGTGCGTGTGTGTTAGTTAATCTGTGTGTGTGTGTGTGTGTGTGTGTGTGTGTGCGTGTGTGTGTGTGTGCGTGTGTTAGTTAATCTGTGTGTGTGTGCGTGTGCGTGTGTGTGTGTGTGTTAGTTATTCTGTGTGTGTGTGTGTGTTAGTTATTCTGTGTGTGTGTGTGTGTGTGTGTGTTAGTTATTCTGTGTGCGTGTGCGTGTGTGTGTGTCTGTGTGTGTGTGTGTGTGTGTGTGTCTGTGTGTGTGTTATTCTGTGTGTGTGTGTGTGCGTGTGTGTGTGTGTGTGTGTGTGTGTGCGTGTGCGTGTCTGTGTGTGTGTTATTCTGTGTGTGTGTGTGTGTGTGTGTGTGTGTGTGTGTGCGTGTGCGTGTCTGTGTGTGTGTTATTCTGTGTGTGTGTGTGTGTGTGTGTGTGTGTGTGTGTGTGTGTGTGTGTGTGTGTGAGGTAGGGATGGAGTAGCGCTGGCACACACTGAAGGTCAGAGGAAGTATCAGTGACAGGAAGTGAGCTGCTGCCAGGTTCAGGCCAGGTTACCACGGTAATGAATGGCCGTGCTGAGTGACACCTGGCCAGTCTTAAAAACGGGGGGGGCAACACTGCTCGACACATCCCACACATGGTCACACACGTGGACTCACAAACACACATCTGGACAGTCTCTAAAGCCTCTGAAAAGTTGGCTCCACATCTTAAAGATATCAACAGAACATGAAATATTCTAGACTGACACAAAACTCAAGAGCTGTGGTCAGATTTCTTTTAAAAAGTTTCACTAAATGTCGTCTTCAAAAGGAGCCGCGTCGACTGTGGAGCGAGAGGAGCAAGAAAAAAAACAAAATCCCAAACTGTCTCTTGTAAAGAAACAGCTGTTCTTGTCGCAGGTGTGACGTAGAATCGTGAGATTTATGAAACAGAAGGTGCAAACTCTTTAACTTCCTCTTAATCTTTCTTTTTTTCGTACAACTTCTGATCGACTCTTCTCTCAGCTGCTCGTGCCTCATGAAATAGACCGGCAGAGTGTTGTTGTCAAAGATTTATAAAAGAAATGTTCTGCACTGCTGGACCAAACCCATAATATCCAGACTGTTTTCACTTAAAGGCAGGGTTGGTAATTGTCAAAAACTAGCATGATTTTGAAAGTAGCATTCCCTCAGTGCTCCGTCTGCACCCACCCCCTCCCCTCTGTGCTCCCTCTAAAGCCACGCCCCTCACTTACATGCACGAGCCCCGTTGCTCCAGAAGCGGACCTCAGCTCATCTCTTGCATTGTGTAGAAACTACGTCGTCTCATGTCTCATTCAGCGGTGAGTAAACTCACAGTATAAACTCTGTCATCGGTGACATGCTTTGAGTGTGGGCTCGTGCACGCAAGGGGTACAGAGCGAGCAGGGAGACAGGGAGGCCTGTGATTGGTTTATCAGATTGGTACCTCGCGGCAGACATTGGTCGAAGTTTTTACAGGCTTACAACTGCTACAGATGACGGATTTTCTTCGTTCCTTTTTCAGAGAACATGAGTTATTAATTTCTGTCAGGACCTAAAAACAATTTCAACCAACATCTTAAAAAGTGGATCTGGAGGAAATGACCAACCCTGCCTCTAAGATTAAATGTGACTTTTGTAAATTCGATCAGAGCCAGATTAAACGGTGAGTTGAAATGAGTTCATCTGACGTTAGGCTAAACTTAATATCTTCATTATTAAACTAAACATTTCAAGATTTGTATTAATCGTTATCAAAGGTTTGTGATTCTTTGCTGGGCAGAATTGGGTTCATAGACAGATTATCTCTCATGTATATAAGTGATCATGATGCAGAGTATGGTGAGCGTGTTCTCATGCATGCTAACCTTAGCTTGTTGGAATGACAGGAGAATATGATAGGAGAGATTTGATGCTGACTGTGACATTTGACTGACATTAAGCTCACCAAACCTCTCACCAGCAGCCATGAATCACCCTGCAGGGCCGAGCTGACAGTTTATTTGCTCTCGGTGACATTTTCCAGCCGGTGTTTTTGTTTGTTTTTTCTGTTGCTCGTCCCACTGTTTTCCACTCTACTTAAAAAACATCCATACAGCATCTCTTTTTAGCCCTCACACCACGTGAAAAACCCTCAAACGGCAAGATCAAAACAACCTTCATCACGCAGGGAACTATAGGCTAAGGCAAATGTCACAAATTGTTACAGACAGATTTTTTTTGCGGGCGACAAAATGCAGAATAACTGACGTGGTCAGAGATGGCCTGCAGGAGGTGGACTGAGAGCAGATTGAGTGACATGAGCGCGGTCGTTCACACATGACAACGGATCCTCAGGCGACGTCTTTGTGCTGAATTGTCCTGTGTTTTTCCTCTTTTATTTGTGCTTTTTGTTGCAGGAAGTAACCTTGCCAAGAGAATCTGCTTTTTTATTTTGCGCTCTCTATGCGGCAAAGTGAGTGTCTGCAGAAAAGCACTTCACCTGTGACGTCTCCTCACTTCCCCGGCGTCCAGTATCAGATTCCTCTTCCGGCCGAAGCAGCAGCTCTATTTAAAGCCCGATATGTGCTGATTCTGTGAGATCTCAGCACATCGGCGTGTGTGTCTGGGAGAGGAGGTGAGCTGCAGCGGGCCGGTAGCACCCGTGGACGATTTGTGAGGGTGACAAGCAAGCAAGGATGCTTTTAATTACATCTGCTGTGCACCTGTCTTGTCACAACCTTCCGTTCTGCAGAGCGTTGAAACACCTGCACGGGCAGGCAGGGTGTCAGGATGTCACCACAGATGCTTCAGCCTGTCAGAGCTGCACCATGAAAGACTTTGGTGTAAATGAACACCTCTGTCACCGGCTTTGAGCACTAATTGAGGTCAAGCTTTCAGACTAAAGTCAGTTAGTTTAATTTGAAGACCTCAGGATTTTGACGTTACCCGCCATGTGCAGCACAGTCACACTAAAGCAAAGTCTGTGTTTGACTGGAATTCACCAACCTTATCTCATTGACTATATATATATGTCTCCACCTCAGGGTTCAAGGTGTCTTTATTGGTACCTAAAAAGGGAAATTTGTTCTGCATACTGGAGATTCAGCGTTCCAAACACACACTAAACTCTGCATGCAGAGGGTGTTGAGAGTCTCAGGACGGCTGCTGCCTTCTGATTGGCTCTTATTTGAAAAACACAAGATCATTCAAGTCAACGCCAACAATCAAGTGTTTGTTTATCTCTCAGCCTGTTTTTTGTTAACGATGCTGAGGTTACCAAACCAACAGACCATCACAGAAGTTAAAATAGAATCACTAAAAGTTGAATAAAAGAGATTAGTCAACATTAAAACTACTCGGCTTTCTCAAGAACAGCCGTCTCTGATTCGCCTTTTTGCAGACGGCGTCAGTGTAAGCATCAAAGGTCATTTTGTCATCAAGGGGGCTTCTGCAAAAGTCAATAAGAATCTCTCTAGTGCTGTCACCTCACAGCGAGGAGGTTCCTTGTTTGAATCCCCGTCTGACAGGAGCCTCTCTGTGTGGAGTTTGCATGTTCTCCCCGTGCATGTGTGGGTTCTCTCCGGGTACTCCAGCTTCCTCCCACAGTCCAAAGACATGCTCGTTAGGTTAACTGGTGACTCTAAATTGCCCGTAGGTGTGAATGTGAGTGTGGCTGGTTGTCTGTCTCTACATGTCAGCCCTGTGATTGGCTGGAGAACAGTCCAGGTTGTAACCCCGCCTCTCGCTCAATGACAGCTGAGATCAGCTCCTCACTGCACATTTGATAATTGTATGAGAAAGAGCTGTTTGTATACTAAACCTTTTCCAAACATGAATTATACTCAGATGTTAGTTGTAGTTCTAACTTTGAGTTTTATAAGTTGTATTCTTTGGTGTCATGCGTTTATCTCCGATGATGTCATTATAAAAAGACAGAGTGAATGGTGAGTCTCTAACTCGGCCTTCATGCGTTAATATCATTACTGACTCCACAGTCAGAGTGACACTTTACATCCCCCATGCTCTCTCTCTCTCTCTCTCTCTCTCTCTCTCTCTCTCTCTCTCTCTCTCTCTCTCTGTCCCTCTCTCTCTCTCTCTCTGGACCTGTGGACCATCATATGTACACTAACTCCTCGGACATATAGTCGATATAATCTCTCGACCTGTGAACATGTGTCAGATGATATTTATCTGCATGAAATGGATCTCAGCCTCAGGCCTGAGAGGAGACAAAGCAGCTCTGTGCAAACTCAACCTGCAGCTCTGTTTAATTGATGACATCTGCACAAAGTGTCCAAATCTCTGCTGCATGTTTGTGTGTATTAAAACCCGCTGTAGCCCATACAGTACAAAGCATCCTTAATGTTCTCATAACATCATTCAGTTCAGACTCCAATCAGTCCTAAAGGTGTGACAGTCATGTTTCCAACACATTTATGTAAAAAGATGCATGAACAAACATGTCTTTAAATCTTATTTCAAGTGCTCGTTTGCATAAACGGCCAAAATATTCAAACCTTTTTTTCTCCATATTCAAAAATGAAAAAACTCCAGAAAAGTTTGGGTAATTTTCAGGACTTTTGTGCATGTGTAAAAAAACAGCATAAGTGAGGTCATTCTGAGGCTCTTGTGACTGATCAGGATTACATTCACCTCTGACCCCTCAGGTCAGGGGTTAAACACATGGGAGGGGCTCAGAGGAACGGGAGGGGCCGGGTCCAGTCCGACCTCTGCTGCGAGCAACTCGTGACCTTTTGTTAAACGCTGCATTGTGCAATGAGTCAAAGCTCTGTTCTTTATTTTACACTGTCGTCCAACAATGGACTGAACTACACCAGGAGTCACAGTGACATTACAAGAGGCCGCACTCTTCAGGCTAACGTTATGTCACTGTTTCACAGTAGAGGGTATCTGCAATGAGCACAGAAAACAGACAATAAAACATGAATTAAAACAGCTTTTTAGGTCGGGTAACAAATGTAACCAAATTAAAAAGCCTCTGCATGTTTCTAATAAGCTCCACGAGCAGAAACGTGCTCAAACTAGGATCAATATTGGAGATGCTTTTGAAAAATGGAGAGAGGTTAGAACGCAGAAAGGTTTACAGACCGATGCAGAGCTGGATAAACACTGAAGCTTCAGTGTCCAACACATGGTGACCTGCGTGAGCATCCACTCTAGAGAGGAGGGGGGGGACAGCTCTCTGTAATGTTTAGAATTTGGACTGCAGTACCCATTTTAAACACTAGGTGTCAGAGTTACATATTGCTCCTTTAAGGCAGCCACTCAGATGCAAAGTATTAAAAATGGCCTTCAGCCATGAACTTATTTGAAGTGTAACTGTTTGTGTGTTTTCCTCAGTAATCTGTCATCATGTTTTATGTACTGATGTTTAAAGTCGTCTTTTTCTTCTGCTCTCTCCTGCAGGACGCCTCCATCGCCCATCGCTTTCACCTGATGAGAGAAAAGCACCCTGAGAAGTTCAACAGCAGGTAAGAGAAAAAAAGAAACTACCAGCACCTTTAAAAACTCACTGGTTGATGAGCGGTTGATGAAAGTGGCGTCTTACATGATGTCAAACCGTTAGCTAACACCATTAGCTAACAAGCAACCTCCGAACCAGCTAGTGACCTCGCCCTTTGACCTGGAAACACAATATCACAGCGAGATGCAATCGTCAGCAATCAATAAGAGGACAAAACGGGCCTGCACAGGGGGATCAATATATTGGAGTGCTGGTGCTAAAAGTGACCTGAGCTGTGACGTACGGGAATGAGAAGCCGAAGCGTAGCTCGGCAGGAATCCCAGCTCTTAGAAGTCTGGGGTCTTTTTCATGTTCGTTGATGCAGGCACATTTTTAATTTGATTATAAATAGCTAAATGAGGAGTCAATTGTGTGGAAATATTTGTTTCAGTGGAGCCCAATGGAGGCAGTTGGAGGTTTGTGTCGTTGTGGTAGCAGAGTGGGGTATCTTCAAATGGCAGGCTGTGCAGACGAGTGCACCGCCGCCTAATTATTCGTTATGTAACAGTGGAAGCTGCCTCAGTCTGAGCAGAGAGTGGGAGGGGTCAGCCAGAGTCAGAGGAGAAATACCTCTGCGGTGATGCACATCAGAAGAAGAGAAAGCTGAATGTAACCGAGTTGCAGCAGCAGCGATATACGTACAGAATCAACACGTGCACACGGGGAACATTTGCTGCCTTGGTGTGTCTTGGAAAACAAAAGTTCTTCCTCTAATGTGATCTCAGGTCATTTTTATAAACAAACCTTTCCATTTTTTTCTTTCACACCACAAAATACATTGCATAAGTTGCCATGACAACAAAATGGATCCTTTTGGAGTGCCACTTCAGACCTACAACAGGGTATCAATCCTGGATTCATTTAACCTCAAAAGACCCGGTGTATTCATATTTCACCTCTGCTGGGGACATGACACCAAAGCTTTTATTTCAAATATCATGCAGGCAGTCAATATGAGTCATTCTGATCCGTGAAAAGTGCATTCTGGGCCTTCTGGTGATGTAGCACACATGAGGGTGTGGCCTGCAGGGAGTGATCACGACTAAAAGACCGACTTTAGGTTCTTCGTAACTGTGTTTTCATCTTCTCTTTAAATCATGACCTTTTTATTTGTTCTTTATTTGATTGGCTCATTGCATGAGGAAAATATAATCTTTCTAGGCCTAACCACGACTAAGGATTTACAGTCGAACCTGATTGGTTAGATTTTGCCCTCGTCAAATGTTTTGTTGGTTTTTTTGGCCATATTGACCCATGTTCTCATCCCAGCAGCACAGGGAATGTTCTCTCGTCTAACTACTGTAGGAAAGAGGAAAAGGCAGCAAAGCATCCTTTGTTTGATTTTGGAACAGACGAGAGTGAACCATTTGCACGTGAGTCATCAGTCACCAATTAAAGCGTTAAGTCAGGTGCGCCATCGCCGATTATGTGTTCATAATCATATATCATCAGATCATCATGTTGAGACTCTCAACTTTTCATAAAGCGTTTTATGTTGACTTGATGAACTTGTCAAAGTAGGAGCGGTGGTTACACAACCTTCGAAAGGAGCCATATGTGAACCGAGTGTGCACACATGCACGTGCTTCAGGTGCGATCCTGTGCTAATAAAAGTAGCGCTACACCCCTGGTTGGTAGCAGAGAGCGGGTGATGATGTGCAGCAAAGAGGCCACATCAGTGAGGACTATAGCGGCCATACATACAACCACCGAGCTTAACCCGTGCCCCAGGTCTGAGCAAACGTTCCAGATTTTTATGCTAACTTGACCACTTTAGTTTGTACACATGATGTTTAGCTGTTATTGCTGACTTGACTGCAGAGCTGTGCACAAACAAAACCAGTACGACTCAGGTACCAACATCTTAAGAGTCAGAAGCAGAGGCCGCTGACCCGGCAGTAACATTTGAAGAGGTTAGAGAGACGGCGTGTTGGTGTGCATCCCAGACATCAGCGAATGCTTTGCATAGAGGTTTGCTCTGAGAAACTGGAGAAGGTTTTCACATTCACAAACAAACCAGTTGTTTGTATTCACACACACCTCGCCCTCGGGCCGGTTACAGAAGAGATCCCAGCAGCACCATAAACTCATCAGCACTGATTCCCCTCAGGGCTCCGCTGTCTGAGTGAATGCTGCGGCTGTTTGTTCTCACTTTGCATCTGAAAGAGTCGTCACAGAGAAGTGAGGCCACAGCAAAGGCTGCTGGGAATGAAAGCAGGGAGACTTCAAAGAGGCTGTTTCCACCACAGCTTCTGATACTTGGGTGGTGTTGGTTTGGGGCGGAGGGTGGGTGATGTTTATAGGTTCAGAACAAGGTTAGCAATGTGCTTTATTTTCCTGCTTCTATTAATGGTGAGGATAGAAGATGTGTTTATATTTTAACTCAACAGCCAATCAAAACCATCCCTCTGTCTTTCAATCCTTTAACTGTTCCTTCAGAAGCTCCGCCCCTCAAATAAATCAGCTCTTCTCAGCTAATGGCGCAATCACATTAGGCCCAGTTGTCCCGTACAGTGTTGAAGCATGTTTTTCCCCCCTCCCCCGTCCCATGCTGGCACTCACACTGCTCCAGGTCCATCCAGGCCTTAGCACGGTTACGTCGTCACGTCGTAATAAGACACATGCATGGTATCACGTGATTATGAAGCGTCCTTTATTTTAGTCTCAGCACAGTGAAGAACAACACAGAGAACATGACTTCAACTTGACTGACTTTGTGGATTATTTTGGGTCATTTTCAACAGATACCTCCAAGACTCCGGGATTTCTCGTTGTGCAAGACTCTATTCAATATACGTCATGTACATGTTGCGTACCTGTGGTTGTGCTCGTGCATGAGCAACCGTACCGTGCCGAAGCACACCTCTTTCAACCGTGCCAGGTCCGAGGAAGTGACGGAGCACTCACATCAGTCAAACAAACTGGACTTTGGAGGTCAAACATGCTTGGGCACGGTACGGATTGCATCCTAAAATCAACATCTCTTCATCTACTGAAGGTTCGATGTCTGACTTTCTCTCTGTTATTTCAAACTAAATCTTCTTTTCTCTCATCAATAAGCGCTCTGTTCATTAAAGTAAGAAAATGATTTGAAATGAGAGAAAGTCTCACTGCACCAGAGGAACGACGTGGAAGTAAAGGACGTGAAGACTTTTTGTTTTCACACCAAAAGACAGGGAACCTTAACCCTGAAGTCTGAATTACGACTTGGAAACTCGGAGCAACTTCAGTAGTTGAGTTAAAATCCAACATGGCTGCTACGTGTATCAACTGTAACGTTTAAGCTGCACACTACAGTGTTTATTATCTACTTAGTCCTCTTGTTGTGTAATGAAATAAATCACTCCGATAGTATCGTTCAAGTTCTATGTAGCCTGGTGCTAGCTGACAAAACAAAGGTACTCCTGGAGGCGTCCATGATGCTTGTCCAACTTGTTGCTAACTTGCAACTGGAACGCAGTTAACTCGGGTGTGACGTCATTCACAGCTCCGAGTTCAGAGGTGAATGGAGAGCACCATTATTACAACCCCCCCCCCAAGTTTGCACTTATACTTAAGCTTCCTGTTTTGGTATAATATCTTGTCTCAGAGCAGCGTGGTATGTTTCTCCATGTTTGCATGAAGACATAGTTTAGACAAATGTAAAGAAAGGGTTCAGTGAGATGGTTTCTCTTTGAAAGTGAATAATGAATGCTTAAGTTCATATCCCTGAGTCCTTGTATCTGTTCATCACAGGCAGAAGAAAGAGGGGCTGATGAAAGATAAAAGAAAGACACCTCTGTTCCCTGAGGGGGGGAGGGGGGGTCTCTTTGATCCGTTAAACAAAGGCCAGAGTGAAAAGATGTAAAGCATTTATGTGGAGAGCAGGATGAATTCAGCACACGTAAAACTCACCTTTAAAGGTTGCAACACGCTAACCTCAAAAACTCGTCTTTGATGCTTCGTTCTTTTCTTCTGCTCATCCCGTCGCTCTGTGATCCACTCGTCATGGCTTTGTTCCAACTGTAGCTCTACACAGAACATGACCTGTGCTGACTTACCCCCACACAGTACAACAAATCAAATGGAGATCTTTAACAGGAAGTCAACACTCGCTGTTTTTTCTTCTTTAGTACTCCCACTGATTGTACATTTAGCTGATTGTGGACTGAAACTTTTTCACACATGACGGGCGGCTCCTGGCATCTTCTGGAGTCGCTCTTTTCTAGACGTGCCCCTCACAGCGGGATATTTTCTCTGTCGGACAGGAGGGGGGGGGTCTCAGGAAGCAAATCATGTCGTCAAAAGGACGATGAAAAATCCAAGATGGCAGACAAAGCAACAGAGTCCATTTCCCTGATTAATTTTTACCTTTATGTCAATGCATCAGCAAACGAAGGTAAGGAACAAACTCGCAGCTTCATCACGTGCACAACAATCTCACAGGACGCACACCGTTCAGATTAAATTAAGGTGTCCCCCTTTCATCCAGTGCCTGTTGTGACAGAGAGACCAAACAGCAGCTACAAAGCTCCGCCCACACTGAAAGGAGGCCCTGAAACAGAGACGTTAGGAAACACTGCATGCTCTGTTTTAGGCCGCGTTTACACGAGAACGACCCTTTAAAACAGATTTTAGCTTGAAAAAGTTCTGATTCAGACGACGTTTTGATAACAGGCGGCGTGCACACTGCTCCCCTGAAACGACTGAAAACACTGGCGTTTGGCGCTGTGACTTTGTAATGAAACAACATATGCACGCGCACATACTCGTCCTTCTACAGAGCGGTGAGGTGTAAACATACAAAAATGCCGATCGTGAGTATGGGTTGCTTATCCTAGTGACCCTAAACTACATTTCTAGAAAATGTCGGCTGACTGACGCCGTTTTCACCAAGATCACTCGTAAGTCCGCCATTGTTGTTGTAGTCCCCTAACTTACTCATGAATATCGACTGGACCTGTGTGCTTGAGGTCTCTGTTTTCAGATGATCATCGCATTTCCAGTTTGTATAGCGACTGAACTTTGTGTTTTCAGGCTCCCAAAACGCAACTAAATGATCTTCTTTTAGAGCTTATTCATATTTCTTAACTTTCATTTGGCTTTCACTTTGTGTTTCCTCGTAAGATGAAGATAACTGAAAACTTAAACCACTATTTATACTGAAGAGAACTTCATACAATCAGAGGTCAAGACCATGACAACTGCATTTGGATGGCGTAAGCCGTTTTTAGCCAATCTCCAAACGACCTACCGGTGCTGCAAAAGCGGTGCAGCAGAGAAGCGCCGGATGGCTTGGCGGTTATGTTGCGAGCCCCATGTACGGAGGTTGTGGTCCTCGCTGCAGTGGCTGTGTGTTCAGGGTCCAGCCTCGGCCCTTTGCTGCATGTCATCCCCCCCCCCTCTCCTCCTCACGGCATTTCCTGTCTGACTCCGGCTGTCCTCTCTGATGAAGGAAAAAAGGCCCAAAAAATAGCTCTTAAAAAAGTACAGCAGAAAGCGTTGACAGTAAATATGTTGCAAAAACATCAACCATGCAAAGTCAATAAAACACAAACCCCCCTAAAAACAAACTGCAACAAAACAACATGTATTTATTTTAACGGAAATGAACCAGTCAGTTAGCAAACATGTTTCTCTCTTGTCTACTAACGTCTCTCTTTCCGCCCCGTGTTTTCCACCAGTCCCATTTCTGCCAAGAAGTTGTAAATAAACAAGAAACCCGGCTTCTATGTGTCACTCGTAAATAATGAAAGGAGAGGGAGGCGGAGACGACAATGTTGAACTCTCCTGTGCTGCATTTGCTGACGTTTGAAAGGAAAGATGCCCCCTCACTGTCTGAGCTACGAGGATGTTCAAGCACGCACGCTTACTTTAGTCGTTAAGAAAACCCAGCATGCAGACATGCAGCTATATGTGAGCCATGACGCAAACAAGTTAACATGACCTTCATTAAAGACGTTCAGCCTGCTGCAGACATGCAGGGTTTCATTAAGGGAATATCGCACGGACAGATCAAAGTCTCTGAGAGATGTTCTTTCCCCACATTAACATTCGGACTGATATATTTCGAACACGTCCCAAATTTTGACAGAAACCGGTCAAAGACGACTCAGAGCTGCGAGGGTTTGGAGTGAAGGAGTGGTGATAGAGATGAGAAATAACCGGTTACGTCTGGTTATGTTCTGTGATGTTTTTATCAAGAAGACCTTGAAGGACGTGACACTTTGCTGAAAGATGTCATGAAGCTCTTATAGTTGGACCCACGCAGTTTTCACAGAAAATATTCTTTACCTATATAGAACCCATTATAAACACTTAATGAGTGTGTTTACATGGACTTGAGTAAACCAGTTTTGATCAGGTTTTTCCAGAATCCTGTTTTTGTTTTTGTGCTTATAAACATCATAATCCCAATTTTGCAACCTGGAGGCTCAGTTGGTAGAGTCGGTCGTCTCTCAAACGGAAGGTCGGGGGTTCGATCCCCAGCTCCTGCAGCAACATGTCTGATTTGTCCTTTGGCAAGACACTTAACCCCAGGATGCTCCTGCTGCTTTGGCGGCGAAGTGTGCATGTGTATGAATGGATGAGTTAATACTGATGGTCACAGCAGCCTCGACCATCAGGGTGTGAATGTGTCGGTGTGACCTGCGGTCTAAAAGAGCTTTGAGTAGTCAGACGACTAGAAAATAACTAAACAAGCTCAAGTCCATTCATCATTTATACGCCTCAGGATCATCAGGATCATTTATCAGATCTATGAATCCATGCTCCGGTTTATCGGCTGATGATCTTCCACGATTTAAAGTAGTGATTAAGTTCAAAGTTATTTTAAATGTAGACCCCGTGAGCTCTCGTCATAAGCTGCTCAGTCCAGCCTTGAGAAGAGGTCACTGACACTATCACCTGATTGGATTAGCAGGGCTCAGATATCAGCACCTTTGTGACCCCCTGTCCCAAAACACAGCAGGCTGAGTCATCGAAAACCTGCAGGCGTTTTGCCGAGCGAGCTCAGGGTTTGGTTTGTTTTGATTTGCAAGTCACTCTTTGTCTGTTCAGCCAAAGCAACATATTGTCTTTATAGTTAAAGCTTATAGCTGAAGGAAACTCATCATTTCAAACAGCAAGCACAGGGACACAATGTGGACATGAAGTTTAATCGATCCCCGCCTCCATTATGGAGTAATCCCGGAGTATTATGGATTATCTGACTAACATGACTCGTGACTTTTGTCCGCCTGTCTTGTAAACTCAACACTTTTCATGATCACGTAAAGCCATGCATGTGTTGTATTGAATCATCATGTAAGAGGTAACCGTGCTCAGGCCCGATTAGTCCTGGAGCAGTATGAGTACAGGCTAGTGGGGGAATGTGGAGGGGGGACAATCGTGCTCCAGCACGGTACGGGACAACTTTGCCTAGTGTGAGTGCGCCCATAGAGCTCGGTTATCGTCTCCCTGTTGAAGGAGATGCTTGGTTTGTGTGCATCATGCAACAAACCTGCATTCTTCCAAAGTTGATTCTGGAGCTGGAGCACGTTGTCGAAGCCGATGCTGAAGTGTAAAATCCTGCAGTTCCTGGAGTGTCCACTAGAGGCTGGCTGCAGGAGCACAGGAAGTCACACACACACCCATTCTAAACAGCCTGTTTTTACAGCAGACATTAACATGTTTACAGCCTGGTTCAAAAAACCAAATAGGTCTGATTAGCTCATGTCTCGATCAGCACACACTGTACGGGGGGGTGAATGTTTTGATGACTCATCAGTTTTGATTTGATGAAGGATAAGAGTTATTCACAATAAGGCGTGGAGCTGACCTGATTGACAGGTGGGCGCGGTGTAACGGTTTGTCAGGAGGCTTAAAACCCGCCTCAGCTCCAGCTCTCAGCCTGTCGTTAGGTTGACTGAAAGTTAGGCTGAGACAGCATTTCCAGCATGGAGACCGCCATCGATGGGACTCCAGCGCCCCCTGCAGGTACAGACAGGTGACGTCACTCAGGCTTCAAACATTCATACTTTTATTTGCAGTCTATGATCGTAAAACTGAAAGTCATTCTTAAATTGTACTTGTGAAACTTTGAGTTTTAGCTTGGGGCATGCCTTTGAATATTGATTCCTCTACATCTTGAACTTGTTTCACTACTTTCAAGGATCCTTTTAATATTTGAAGAAATAAAAGTGCCAGGTGAAGCCTACAGATGAGTCTGAGCTCTGGATATGATCCCGCTGTAAGTCCTCTGTGCCTTTTTTGGCTCTGGTTGATGCCCAAAATAAATCCTCCCACTTCACAGCTCTGTATGTGTTCAGTCAGGGTCAGGCTGGATCAAGAGCGTGTGGACAGGATATCCACATCCATAGAAGTCACTACGGTCACTCCCAAACATGCATCGGTCAGCATCTGCTGTTTGTCTTTCATATTGAAAAATACACAACTAATATTGGAGCAGATAGGATATGTAATCCCTCCCACGAGCTCTGGGTCTAACCCCGGGGTCTCCTCCCAGTTGGGGTGCCCTGAAAACCTCCAAAGGGAGGCGTCCAGGAGGATCCTAATCAGATGCCTGAACCACCTCAAATGACTTCTTTAGATGTGAAGGAGTAGCGGCTCTACTCCGAGCTCCCCCTGAATGTCTGAGCTCCTCACACTCTCTCTAAGGCTGAGCCCAGACACCCTCCAGAGGACACTCATTTTGGTCGCTGGTATCCATGGTCTTATTGTTGTGGTCAGTACCCAAAGCTCATGACCACAGGTGAAGGGCTGGAACGAAGGTCGACCGGTAAAACGAGAGCTTTGCCTTCAGGCTGAGCTCCATCTTCACAGCAACGGTCTGACACAACTCCTGCATTACTGCCGATGCTGCACCAATCCACCCGTCAGTCTCACGCTCCATCTCACTCGTGAATAAGATCCCGAGAACTTAAACTCATCACTTGGGGCAGAGACTTACTCCCAACCAAGAATAACATAAGAAATCTACAGAAGAAATAAAGTGTACAAGAAAGCAGAGTATCGAACAGTAAGGAAGATGTCTGTAACAAACAGTTGCACCTCTTTCTCAAATAAACAGATCGTGCAAACCTTTGCTGCTGAAGATCTTAAAAAAGTGGAAACATACAAGTGATGTTAGCCTGAAAGTCGTGATGCAGCTTGTGATTTCTCTGTAACTTAGCCTGCATGCCGTGGCAGGTTGGGACATCTTTACAGACAAAAGAATGAAACCAGCTGATGTTCTCTTGTCTCAATACTTGTACTTGTTAGAAGCTGCAGAACATCCTTGGGGGGGTTTGTTTCCGCCACTCAAAGAGGGCGATGGAGGGCAGTGAGGGAGGTTGTAACACGAGGAAAAGTGACGTCAAACCTCGCCCTCTGTGACTCCATGCTACTACGGGCACCTCGTGTTCTGATTTCTCAAGATGTACGAGAGGAAGAAGAGGTGGAGAGGGGGCAGAGAAGAGGTGTCGGGGTCGGGAGGACACTGTTCATATTAGGGATTAAAGGAGATGCTTATCTGAAGGACGGGGTCACAAAGGGGGGGGTACAGAATACAGTTAAAGGAGACCCCTTAGCTTTGATGATGATGAGCACATGTTTTTATATCAACATGGTTCCTCCTTCCTTCTTGAGATGTCATCATCATTCAGGTTCCAGAGCATTGAAACGGTAAGAGAGGGGGTAATACCATACTCAACAGAAGGGAGGTGAACTGGACTTTAACTCCACAAACTTGTTCCCCAAAAGGTTTAAGGCCGTTCTCACATTAGGCACGGTTGTTTTCGTACCGTCCCCTCCCCTCACCGCCGCTGGTCTGCGTTTACATTAGTAACATCGTTACGTACTGGAGCACGATTGCGTTTGTACACAGTCCGATACAGCAGGGGGCAGTATGCACATAGATGGTTTGCAAATCCGCAAAAAAGCAAAAAGGAGAAGACGCAACCATGGCAACCACGTGCGGGAAGATAAACATTGATATTAAGAATGAGCATTTTTACCATTAAAAAACTGAAGTGTATTTATCTTTAATGAGAAGTGCTGCTGGAGCTGCACGCTGGTGCACGGGTTAGTGCTGTCCCCTCACAGCGAGGAGGTTCCTGGTTTGAATCCCCGTCTGACAGGAGCCTCTCTGTGTGGAGTTTGCATGTTCTTCCCGTGCATGCGTGGGTTCCCTCCGGGTACTCCAGCTTCCTCCCACAGTCCAAAGACATGCTGGTTAGGTTAACTGGTGACTCTAAATTGCCCGTAGGTGTGAATGTGAGTGTGGCTGGTTGTCTGTCTCTATATGTCAGCCCTGTTCGTGCCTGTCAGCCCCCCCACGACCCTGAGCGGGTAAAGATAATGTATGGATGGATGGATGGATAGAAGTGCTAATCAAAATCACAATAATGGCTTTGAATTCTAACAAGTCATGAAGTCATGAACTTGATCTCTCACTGTAGTCCATGCTCATGAATAAACGTTAAACAGCATGAAATCGTTCTTCGCTTTGTTTCAGAATGAGTCGTTGATTCTTGAAAGCACGCTGTGAAAACACTAAAACCCTCGTTACTGATCAAATCCCCAAAGTCCGGCACATACCGAGTGACCTGATGATAAGATGTTTGTCTCCTAATAATCAGGAAGAAAGAAAAAAAACCTTTTTAAAGATTATTGAAGATCCTTTTTGTTCTGGCGTTTTGACAGATTTGGAGCAGAAACCTGGGAATAAGAGAGGAAAGGCTTACGGACGTGTTGCGTCTCCCTGTTGCACTCTGAGTCTGTGAGAGACAGAAAACAGGAGTTAATTGCATTTTTTTTACAGTCCGTCTCAAGTGGAAGCAGCTTAATGAGGTTAGGCAGCTCGCCTCGTTGAGAATCGCAACTGTTCCTAATTGTGATCTCAAATATGCTCATAATCCCCTGATTTGACAGCGGCACAGGTTTCTGGGGAGGCATTAAGGTGAACGAGGGAGAACGAGGGACACAGAGACAATTAGCAGGGAGGAAAACATGTGAGCGAGTACAGCGGATTAAGACATTTCACCAACAAGTCAAATAAACACTTTTTAATGCTTCAAAGCTTTGGATGAGCCCGTTGTATAGTCCAGTTTATTTATTTAATGAGCACCTTTAAAACAACCGAGGTGCTTTACAGAGTAAGAAGGTCAAACATGGAACAACAAGACGTCATGAAATCACAGGAAAGAAAAGAGACGGGTCTTCAACAATGATTGAAAACATTCAGAGGGGGGCAGATCTTATTTGGAGAGCTTTTTGGGAGGTATCGGGAAACCTCGATCGTCCCTGGTAGTGTTGTAGTCAAGACCAGACTGCCTGAGACCAAGACATACCAGAGACTGGAGTGCTCCGAGACCAAGAAATTCAGGGATCGAGACCAAGACAAGACCAAGACCAAGGCAGGATGAGACCGAGACAGGGGCGTGTCACTCACTTAGACCGTAACGCCGGGAAAGTTGCGATGAAAATCTGTCAGTGGTGGTCTTGATCGGTCTTTATTTAAAATCCAGAGTCCGCCCAGTCTGAGACCGAGACAAGACCGGGTAAAATTGCTTTCCATTCCAAGACGGGACCAAGACCTCAAATAGTATCGAGACCAGTCTTGAGACAATAACGTCTTCATAGCGTGCTGCAGTAGGAATCCTTTCTTACAAGTCAGGTGGGCGGATCCATACGTGTGAGACGTCACGTGAAAGCTGTGAATTAGAGACAAGAGTGACGCTTCCAACAGCTCCGTGTTTCCAATCACAACGACCTCTGTGTTGTTTCGATTTATTTAAAATGTTTTCATGTCACTATAAGACAACCGAGTAAGTGTTCCATTGAAGCCTTACTTTTAAAGGTGAAGGGCGTGTAGATTTGTACGCCGTCTGCAACACAACAGAAAGAGACATTAGATGACTCAAAGGTGTCGTTAAAGGTCTTCTTATCTCTTTAAAAATGAGTCTGACGGATAAAAGGACAGCTCCTCTCACCGTGTGGATGCTTCTTTAGTTTGTGTTCGATGTTGTTCTCGGTGCTACATTTGCACACGACCTTGGCACGTATGCCGCCATGATCCCGAGCTGTTGTGTCAATATCAGTGTTGTCAGTGACAGCAGCATGCCCTCATGCCAACAGACACTCTGTTATATCATGAAATATATAAATCACATGTAGCATAGTGCAGGGGTGAGGCTTCAGTCATGCTGGTTGTTCCAATGAGGAAGTCATAAAAATTCACCTGTTCCCTCTTGAAGGTTCAATTCTGTTTTATAGTCGCCAAATGAGACAAATTCACTGAATACATTTGAATGTTTGCAGTGAATCAAGGCTGCTATATTTCTGAACATGCATATGATTCCTTAGAGAGACAAACAGTTTGAAGAAGATGTGCACAGATTGACCAAACACAGATTTCACTTTGACATTAAACTCTGTTTTTCAGTCCCAAATCTGCAACAAACGACATGAGGAGAAAAACAAAAGCAGCATCCGGTCATCAGGTCACCTCTGACTAATCATCTTCAGGGCAGAAATGAACCGTGGCTCAATCCGTCCTGTGGGTCGCTTTGAACGCTGTGAATCACGATAATATTTACCCTGATCCTATAGTCTCCACCAGCCATGTTTCCCCCGTGTGTCCCCTCCAGAGGCAATGTTGACATTTCAACTCTTCTCATGAGGGTGCCGAGGTGACTGTGTGCTTTGTCTCATTGAAAGAGTGAAAAAAAAAACTCAGAGCGCCTGTGTGACAGATGGTTTGGATGTCTAGTGCCAGTGTCTCCACTTAAAAAGCCTTCAGGCTGCATCTGAGGAGCTCTGACCTCTCTGGTCACACGGCCGCGAGCTGTTCTGAGCTGTCAGGTTTCAAAATGTGAGATGACTCAAGGCAGCGGACAGCTTCAATATGTGTCCAGTGCACCCGAAACAAATCCCGCTTCGAGCTGTTATCACGTGCAAGCTGAGTTAGGACTGGGAATGTTTTGTAAAGTGTGATTTAAAAAACATGTCTGTCCTCTGTTTCTCCTCTCAGGATGAAGAACAAGCTGTGGTACTTTGAGTTCGGCACCACTGAGACCATCTCTGCCACCTGCAAGAAGCTCAATGAATGCATAGAGGTGGAGGTGAGTCGCATGATTATCAGAGCTGTGCAGACGTTTAGGAGAAGAAAGGACAAACACTGTATCAACAGACAGCGCTCAAAACAGCAGCAGCTCGACACCTGGGAACTGTCCCTCCAAAAGACGAGGCAGACTATCGTCTCCTCCGTTGTTGTTGTTGTTGTTGTTGTTGTTGTTGTTGTTGTTGACAAAGCTGATGCTCAGCAGTCCCGCCCCTTCTTGATTTTAATCTATGAGCGAGAAGTTACATTGACGAGCATGGCACTGTTCTGAAGTTGAAGTGTTTTCATCTGGGAGAGCTGTGAGCGCAGCGGGAAAAAAAACAGCTAACGGCGAGAGTGTTTTAGTGCTCAGGACGGCGAGCGCTGAAAAAGCTGAACTCTGATGGTTTCGTATTTGAAACGGGCGCTGTCAGCGCTGGAACACGTCGTCTGTGGACACAGGCCCTTACTGTACTTCAGAAGAGTTTTAAGATATGTGAAGGTAACTTGATTACCTAAAATGTCCTTCCATCTATCAGCAATGATCTACACAGCTGATCCCATTTGAGGTCACAGGATGCCAGAGCCAGTCCCAGGTCCCTCTGGGAACACTTGACCAAGATCCAGATGGACCAACACCTTGTGGCTTGCTCTAATAGATGGTGATGTTGTGCAGGAGTAGTGTGCAGGACTTCTACGTACCTACTGCATGAGAGGGTGTGTGTATCATCTCCTAAAAAAATGTTTATTATTTCAGGAGATTTACAACAAAGCAGTTCTCCCATGTTAACGAGACGGGTTATATTTAGCACATCATCAAATGAGCGCTCCATAAAGTCACTGATTGCCTCGTTCTGTCATGCAGCGCTGCATAATCGGTCACCTGGGTGTTTAAAGAACAGCGAGACTCCAGGAGCACACAGAAGAAAAGACGTTACAGAGGGTATTTAGATCAAATGAAAATAAGCTGAAAGGCTTCATATCAAACATCATATTTCATTTGAATTATTTTAAATAAATCCAGTTTGAGGGTTTGTTGTTTATACTTCTAGTTAGACGAAAATATTCAGGAGGTCAAGTGATTCTGGGAAATGTGAGAATATACCTTTTATTAACTTTCACTTTTTGGCAAATATTATATTTTATAAATCGCGACTACTTTGTTAAATGGTTAGGCTGGCAAAAATAGCCGACGATCCCTTTAACACATAAAACAACGGGTCAGTCTCTTTCTATCCCGTCTGTTGAATTCAGACACAAACACATTTTATCCTCCTGGAGACGTGAATCTTTTCATAAAAGCCTGAAAAATATTTGATTGTTTAGATTCTGGTCCTGAATGGTCTGGATTTGTTTGGACCAGAGAAGGTAGGCGGTTTTAAGGCACCCCCACACGGCCGTTTTGGACGCCCCTCGGTTTGCCAGATATGAGAGCAGTTATCAGGTCAAACCAACAGGTGTTGCAGCGATGGAAGCGGGCAAGAGAACTGGTTCAGATAGAAGTGATTGTACCCGACCTAAAAAGCCTCTGCATGTTTCTAATAAGCTCCACGAGCAGAAACGTGCTCAAACTAGGATCAATATTGGAGATGCTTTTGAAAAATGGAGAGAGGTTAGAACACAGAAAGGTTTACAGACCGATGCAGAGCTGGATAAACACTGAAGCTTCAGTGTCCACCACATGGTGACCTGCGTGAGCATCCACTCTAGAGAGGAGGGCGGGGGGGAGACAGATCTCTCTGATGTTTGAATTTAGACTGCAGTACACATTTTAAACACTAGGTGTCAGAGTTACATACTGCTCCTATAAATAGAAAAGGTGTTTATTGCCGTTTATTGCAATTCGTGTGCATTTGTGAAAGTCACCACTGTTTGTGTGTTTTTGCCCCAATGGCCAGAACCTGACGTCAGGTTCTGCCGACGAATCAGAGCAAAGCTGTAGAACTTGGCAGCTCTTTCAAGGACACGCCTACACGGACGCTCACTCGAAATTCCCTGTTACTGCAAACAGAGCTGGCCAATCAGAGGAGAGTGGGCACTTGGGGAGGCGGGCCTTAAAGAGACAGCAGCTGAAATGAAGCGTTTCAGGCAGAGGCTGAAATGAGGGATTTTACTGACGCCAGTATCAGATGAATAAGGAGGTTTCTGAGCTACACATCTCACGACGCTGCTCAACAGGCGTCCCAGACTGACATCATTATTGGTGAGAGTGAGGATAACACATCTCCTTTAAAATAAGGCAAACTAACGGGATTGCTGGTATGACCCTCTGTGCAATGTGGACTCCTCTCGATATAAATCTTCGTAGTTTTTATGCACTCATTGACAGGCGCTAACTGATGTTGGGCAGCAGCCATTCGCACACTTTAATAATTACAACAGTGTTAAAATATAACCCTGGGTTGGACCTACTGGTGTGACTGAAGAGCTCGGTAATCATTTCCCAAAAGTGTTGGACTCTCCTCTTTGTCAGCATCAGCTTAGTTAGTTTTAATAGTACACTAGAAGTGTTCAAACTGTGATGCCCTCGCAGACAGCGCTGAATCACTTTAGTAAAATATGCTGCGTCTGAAAACACAACTCATTCTACGAACAAGGAGGACACAACAGTTAATGATCATAATATGAGGTATGATTACATCCACTTATTGTGGTGGATTATGACACACACACACACACACACACACACACACACACACACAGAGTACATGATGCTCTGTTGCTCGCCTGCATGTTGTGGGCGTGCGCTGAAGTCCAGCATTTTTTCGGTCCTGCTCTGAGTCAGCACAAATCAGCCGTGAGTGCTGAGTCACAGAAATGTGTTGTTGATTTTCTGCTTGATGACTTCAAATGAGGCTAGACACGGTATAATTCAGAGACGGGCCAAGACTGCCAAACGTGGTGACTTTACATCTTTTGATATCATTCAGTTTGCATCGACATTGGGCCATCTTGGTTTTGTTAACGCTGTCTTTTTTTGCTGCTTCACACCCCTGCACACCTGGCTCCTGTCCAGGTAATCCATCAGGCCAAAGTAAATCTTGCAGTCTTTAATAAGTCATTGATGTAAAAAAAAAGGTACAAGCACAGACAGCTGTTTCACTCTGTTACAGCAACTTGTGCACTGCAGCCGTTTGTGGTATCCATTAACTTAGATGTTACCTTAAAACATACTTTCAATGTGTACATTTAAATGCCTTCAGTTAGCAGAAAGTCTTTGCACTGCAGTTTCCCTCTTTGCGTAAATCTGCAACTATAGTGCAATTGTGCTACAGGGCCGTAATGAAGCCTCGCCGTCATTACGCCTTAAGACATTCAAATTGATTCTGCAATGCTGAATATCAGTGTCCCAGTCTGTGAATTCACATTGTGTTAAAGTGTTGCAGAAGCGCGAGAGAGCACGGCACAACCGGAGCTTCACATACACACACAGTCAAGCATGCACACACACAGCGCTTTTCTCCCCTGCAGAACAGGGGCGAGAGTGGATCAGCGGAGGCAGGGGAGGAGCGAAACCCTGTGCGGTGCTTCTGCAATGCCGAAATGCAATTTGAACTCACAGACTGGGACAGCAATATTACGCTGTCGTTGAATCAATATGAACTTACAAATACATGATGGCGGCTGAGCTTAGTTACGGCACTTTAGCGAAACAAGCAGTCTGAAAAGGGCTTATATGAATCGATGATGAGCCGAGGATTCATGTTGAAGCAATCTGTTTGTGTTGTGAGATTATTTGCCGTAATCCTTTTGTCTTCTCCCTTTCTCCCTTCAGTGCGACGGCATCATCTTAGACCTCAGTAACACCTCCTTAGAAGGCATCGCTGTCCTAAACATTCCCAGCATGCACGGTGGCTCCAACCTGTGGGGCGAGTCGAAGAAGAGGAGGAACTACAACCGCATGAGCAAGAAGGTTCCTTACATGACGCCATCGAGCACCGTCACGGATGCTAAGGAGCTCAAGTTTTGCATGCAAGGTGAGTCAAAGAAGCTGAATTAGGGTGGAGTTGTTGAAAGAAGGAATAACATCACATTTTGGGTTTTCTGTCGAACAGTCAGCTCTGCAGTATTCTAGCAGTGAACTATGGGTGGGCTACCCCAGATCAGTCCGAAACCAACTCCTCTAAGGTCATAAGTAATGATAATGACCCTTTCAAATCTGCTGAGACATGGAGTCTTGCACATGAAAAGCTTAATCGATGTTTTGCAACCTTTCTGCTTTGTTTCCCTGAAGCAATGTCTACGTGTGACCTCTCGTCCCAGGTTAAAAACTTAGTCTGAACATGATTAATGAGCTGCTCAACCTTAGCCGAGCTTTAGCTCGACGAAAGTTCTTCATTTTTAGGACTTACTTAGTGTGGATGTGTTGCACACCGGATAACACGTTTGCATGTAATAAAGGTCTCCAGCGGACATAATTTAAACTATTGTGTCGAAGTTTGCACGGTATGTCGATTTTTCATTGCACACAGAAGCCGTCTGAGTGTGAAGAGAAGAGATGAAGCTGGATTAAAGGAAATCTCTGCAAACAACAACGTTTATCTGAGAGCCAGTTTACAGTCTGAGCACCAGCAGAGTAAATCCAAGTGCACGCAGCGGCTTTATGAGTGTGAGGGCAGAGTTTGAGGAAAGGCATATACTTCATAAGTCATGCCCTCAAAGTAAAATAAAGAAAGGTGACACAAAGACAAGACTTGAATAAAGGGTCAGTTGCAAGACTCCACAGGGTAGAGTACAAAAGGCCAGGTTTATTTACAGTCCTGTTCGGTACACAGACAGTCCAAAAACACGAGCAAACAAATCCAGAGGAGCAGGCAAAAGTCGTACACAAAGAACTCACCAGGAGAAACACAAGGATGAGGCAACACGGAGGAAAACACACCCTAGCTCTAGAAACATGAGGGAGGACCCGCAGGGATTAATGGTGCGCTCGAATTGATCCCAGAAATTGGAAGTTCTGAGTTTCCAGTCTGATTCGTCATCAGGGAACGCCCCCCCAAAGTCGGAACTCCTTCTTGGAAACTCGGGAGAACCTTCAGTAGCCTGCGCTAAAATCCAACATGGCTGCTCCGTGCATCAACAGTAACGTCAAAGCTGCACACTACATTGTTTATTTTAAGCTTAGTCCTCTTTCTGTGTTATTAAACCATCACATAGTGTGTCATTATCGCCAGGTATTATCTGACAAAACAAAGGTTCCCCTGGAGGCGTCCATGTTGCTTGTCCGACTTGTTGCCAATTTGCAACAAATGCAAAAGTTGCTAAATGTACGCTTTAATCGAGCGTCCATCTCTCTCTGTATCTCTTGGATGTGGACATAAATATATATTCATAGCTCATATTGTGAGGTTGGAGATGTGTTTCTTTGAACGCCCTTTCATCAGTGTAACAGCGAGGTGCATGATGTTGGTGTATGTGTGACTTTCAAGCTTCATGTCCAGACTTCTCTTACGTCAACATTTCTTCCTGTTTGTGAATTCTTTCACCTCGTTAGAATAAAAAAAAAGACCCGACCTGCATGACTCTTAAAAATGTTTCAAACAGGAGTCAGAAAACGATGAGCTGTAAAGGCCGCCTAACAACGATTTAAATCAGATTATCAGTGAAACTATTTGTCTCTACATTGAGTCTGATTGCAAAAACTGCACACACGATTGAGAAGGATGGAATCTATGATTGGGAAAGTTCAGTCTAATATCGAGATGACCACTCGGCACTATTTAACGCACTTAAACTGTTTGTTTTGATACGTTTTCTATACGTCCGGCTCTGCAGCTGGGTTGAGTTACATCCATTTGAGTTTTATGTCCACAAACATTAAAAGAATAACCCACTCTGTGCTTTCACCAAGGTTTTTTTACTCGATTCATCCCACTCCTGCCTCTCTCTCTCTCTTCACTTTGTCTCCGCATCTCTGCTGACTGAACTAAACCTTGTTTCCATGGAGATCTCAGGGCTGTGCTGAGGTAAAGACAGGAGGAGAGGTAGACGCGGTCGAGAAGAAAGTGCAGAGAAAGAAGAAAAGAGGATGACTCATGTCAGTCAAATGGAGTTTGAGTCTTCATTGATTCAGTCTTTTCATAATGATGTAAAAAAAAACATTTCAATGAATGACTCGTTTAAAGATGGATGAATACTTTATTGACCCCGAGGGAAATTCAGGCATTAATGTTTCCCTTGTAAACTGAAAAATAAACCTGTACACAAATTAAAACAATAAATAAAAGGAGTTATGAAACTGCACAGCTGAAGCACTCTATAAACTTTTGAAAATGGCTCACCATTGTCATGGAGGGATGAATGTGTGAACCAAAGACGGTATAACACATGGACCTAGTCCCACTGACATCACCCGCTGGTTTTTAAAGAAGCGGTATGAAGCCAAGCGATGGCGGTAGCCATGTTGGAAAAGCCGACTCCAACTAACCTCCAGCTAATCGAGAGATAGGCAAAGAGGCGACGTTGAGGCAGAGCGAATGATTATATTGTTTGCTGAGAGACACGAACATCTTACTTGTTGTGGAGCGAGCATATTCCAAAAGATGAAAACAACACAAACAAAGCCAACACTTTAAAGTCAGTAGTGGATTCTCAGCACTCGTAAGTTCAAATACACCCTCGGCTGCCTCAGCTGTTTCCCGCTGCGTTCACAATGATCTCAGTTAAAATGTCAATGTCACTTCTTCCTCACTGGCCAAATGAAATCAGGAAGTGAATGCCAGCTTCCTGGCTAACAGCTACAACATGCCCACCGTTCAGTCAAATCAGCCACGCCTCTTATAATGCCTAATTATGCAAAACTCTTTACCTTAATGTAACCAAAACAGATGAGTCCTTTAAGAAAATCTACTCTTTGCAGTTTCAATATGGGACCTAATGGGGGTTCCTCAGTTTTGAGCCAGCCTCCAGTGGACACTCGAGGGACTGCAGTTTTTTCAACACTGGAAGTTGTCACTTAGTGCAAACGCAAACGGCTGAATCTCTTCACTTTGACCTTAAGCAACTTTGAAAGCGATTTGCTGGGTGAAAGCAGAAAATTGTAAATAGTGTCTTTCAAATCATTGACTGTGTATAAAGATGGACACATGTCTCCAGCCCCTCCTGTTGTACAAATGTGAGGCCAAAATACATAATACAAAACACTCCATGTGAGGAAAATACAATAAATAGTCTAAATACACTGGAAGCTGGTGCTCAGACTCAAACGACCTGCAACAATTCAACATGAGAACGTAAAGAGATGTTCAAACTCTCTTTATTTTCTCTGACGTGTCTCTTCCTCGTGTTGATTCCCTAGTAAAACAGAATAATGTGTTTGTTTACTACTTCTCTTTAAAACCTAAATGGCAGAGCTGTTCATTGTGTTGTCATCGTTTTCCCAGCTTCGAAGGTTAACATTTTAAAGAGACGCTGGACTGGAAGAAGAAACATTTCATCAAAGACATAAACCACTTTATTGTCTCCCAGTCAAGAAGCAGAACGAGGGAGAATCTGATCAATCAAAGCCGAATATGTAAATGTTATACTCGAGGCTTCACACACTTGCAGGCTCCAGACTTGTTTAAGAACAGAGGCTGTCTGTCTCCTCGTGTGTGTATGCCTGAATGCACTGTTACTCTTCTGAAGTCTCCTCCATCTCTTTGCAGGATTCACAGTCCTGCTGCAAATGTCTCGCCATCTGCATCCCTTCAACATTTTTCTCAGTTTCTTTCTCTTTCCATTTAAACTGCTTAAATTAGCAACCAATTGTGTTACATGGAAACTTTATAGGTGCAGGAATCTTGTCTTTTGAAATCCCAGTTTGAGGTTGTACTTCAGCTTCCAGTGTTTTGTTCTGTATGTGAAGCGATGTTAGCTGTCTAGTACTTGTTGGTTTCAGTGTTATTAATTAGCTGACTTGATGCGTGAAGTTCAGTTTACAGGTTCCAATTACGACTTCTTAACATGTTAAAACAGTTACGTAACGCCTTCTTCAAGCCTTGAATCATACGACCAGTTCATCAAAGCAAATTATTCTGAAACCTCTCAGTTATGTTCTGATTTTTAAGGGTTGTGATTAACAGCTGCAGACCAAAATGCTTCTGTTCTCTACAACCAATCAGAGCAATGAAACTTGGGATGTAGCTGTTGGTTGCCTGGTAGTTGAGGGAGCTGGCTCTAGTTTCCAGTTGAAGTGGCTTCAAATTGAACTACTTGGTACGGGGTTTTTTACTTAATGTTGTTGTTCTGTTTCACACAGGACTTATCCTGGGGTGTCCTGGGTTAAGTTTCTGTGTTTGACCTATTAGCATATAGCCAATCACATTAAAGTGATCCCAGCCAATCACAGCAGGGTCAGGCAGGACTTGGCAGTGCTGCATAAGGAGAAATAGCGCCACAGAGGAGCACCTGCTCAACCTTCAGATACAGTTACATCCAGTATTCTGCACTGGACGCTTCCTCTGAGATGGGTTTATGTGGATTGTGTAAGTCTCTACATTTAAGTAAATGCTATGCTAAACTGATGAAATGTCAATGCAGCACAATACAGTCGATCAAAGTCCCATCAACATGTTGTTACCCATTACTTCATTCAATCAATCATTATTTGTATAGCGCCAACTCATAACAAGTGTTATCTCGAGACGCTTTACAAAAGAGCAGATGGGATAAGATGCAGGAAGGATTTCTCCTTTGTATTCCTGGCGTTCCTGTTGTCCACACTTCCTCGCCGCTGAGGTCGAGGTCGGAGCAGGCCGTGCATAAATGAGGCGGCGGTGGTTGTGGGGACGACACAGTCCGATGGTGGTGTCTGGGCGTCAGGGACGTCGGGTGGTAGTAGTGCCAGATCACCTCGCTGAAAGTTGGGGGAGCTCCGTCTACTCGAGAGCCTGGCTTCTGCTGCCGGGACAAGGCCTCCTGGGCCTCTACTTGATGTGCTGCCTCACTCTCTGAGTGTGTGTGTGAGCGTCTTTGCATCCATTGACTCCATTCATGTTGTAATTCTTCAGCCGGCTCATAACTCTTGACCTCAATCCGATTGGTAATCCCAAAAGTAGCCTCTTTAAGAAGTGAAGACCGACACACTGTTGTCACGTGAAGAGATCATCCCGATCTCATTACACAGAGAAGATACTCCCCGTATGGAGTGATACAATCAAACTGCTCAGTGCTTCCATTAGTACTTTATTATTTATGAGTTTTAATGTTTGATTCAACTTAAACTAAATTCTGAGGTTGTGGTGTTTATATAAAAAGGCTCTCTATAATCACTGAGGGGATCAGTTTAAATAACCGGTTAATCAGTTAAGTGATTTATCGGGGAAATGCAAACCATTAAACACTAAAGGCTTTTAGGTCTTTGGATGTTAGGCAGACACAACAAGCGTTTGTCTCGATGGCCGTTCAGGACTTTAATTATGGATTTGTTCACATTTATTGACTCAATTATATATAAAAAGCATCCCACTGCTACGTCGATCATTTATGAAGAGCCACAAAATGTAATCAAACTAAAGCAGGAGGTTCTAATCCCAGAAGAAATGACGGGATACAACACGAAACCAAATGATGCGACACCATACAATTGAAAATAAACAATACGACACGAGATGATACAAAACGATATGATACAATACGACTTCCTGTCCAGCTTGACTTGCAGCGTACGCTGTAAATAGACTCGCAGCATATTTGAAACAGAGCAGAGCGTAGTGGCGCTGCTGGCACGCTCATTGACCAGAGTGGCAGCGAACGACAGCGTAGTGCGCAGCGCTGTTGGACCGCGGGGCGCACGCGGAGTATGTGAAAATTGGGGTTAAGGTTTATAACTCTGATCCACAGTGCTAACCTTTTAAAGACAGCTTTTTTGTGAAAGTCTGTAAATATTTCAGCGTTACTTTGTTCAAGTTGTTCGTGTTGTGACGTGTGTGGTGGAATCTGTGCGCTCCAGAGTCGTCTCTCAGGATTTAACCTTTATTAAATTAGCCTCTTCGCTAATGCTATTTGGAATCAGGGCACAGAGACGAGTGCTCCAGTTTCAGACAGAAACTGTGTGTCTGCATGAGCACTATGCATTTACAGTTTGTGAGTGTGTGTGTGTGTGTGTGTGTGTGTGTGTGTGTGTGTGTGTGTGTGTGTGTGTGTGTGTGTGTGAGAGCGCCTCTGTCAGTGTTTATGCGTGCCTGCATGTTTATCATACCACTAATTGTTCATGGCAGTTGCTTTCTCTGGCGCAATAAACTAAAGCTTTTAAATCCATTTGCTGCAGATAATGCAATCAGCCCGGGTTACCCAGAGTGAGTGAAAGACGCCGCGGGCATTTCTGACCTCAGTGATGAAACTTCAGTCCTCTGAGTCACCGTGTTGCTGCTCTGGTTTTTGTTCTGCACAGACTGAACTGACAGCAGAGACAGACACACAGAGACAGCCCGGAATAATGTGTCATTGTAATACAGTTAGTTGTGCAACTCAAATCCAAACATTGCATCTGTTCTTAAACTAGAAGAAGAAAGTATCTGCTTTATATAAAAAAAAACATTTTGTCCCTCATTATTTACACATATCGAAGAGCTGGAATGTGCATGCCATGTTATTGTGCCCCAAACTACAAGTTGGACCAACTGTGCACACTATAGCTGTAAACAAGAAATCCGCCCACCAACATTGTGTGTGTATGAAGTGTGTTAATGTGTGCTGGCTCCCAAAACTTGGAGAAACTAAAAGTTTCTTTTTACTATTTCTCTTCTCAACACACTCTTTTAGTCTTGTGTCAAGTGTTGTAGTACTCAAAATTGGTCTTGGTTTCAAAACCGGTCTTGAGATAACTTTTTGAAAGTGTCAGTCTTGTCTCAGAATCAAAAGCATCTGTACTCGGTCTCAGACTGGGCGGACTTTTGGGTGTGGCTACCTCGTCAAGTCGCTACAATGGTTACTTTTCAATTATTCTATAACGATCAGGCAGCAACCTCCGGTGTTAAAAAAGAAGCCGATGCTGAAGTACAAAATTGTGCAGTTCCTCAAGTGTCCACTAGAGGCTGGCTGCAGAAGCACAGGAAGTCACATACACACCCATTCTAAAAAGCCTGTTTTTACAGCAGACATTAACATGTTTACAGCCTGGTTCAAAAAAACAAACAGGTCTGATTAGCTCATGTCTCGATCAGCACACACTGTACGGGGGGGTGAATGTTTTGATGACTCATCAGTTTTGATTTGATGAAGGATAAGAGTTATTCACAATAAGGCGTGTAGCTGACCTGATTGACAGGTGGGCGTGATGTAATGGTTTGTCAGGAGGCTTAAAACCCGCCTCAGCTCCAGCTCTCAGTCTGTCGTTAGGTTGACTGAAAGTTAGGCTGAGACAGCATTTCCAGCATGGAGACCGCCATCGATGGGACTCCAGCGCCCCCTGCAGGAACAGACCGGTGACCTCACTCAGGCTTTGTACAACAATGTATTTTCGTGCATTTTGATTTTATCTATATGTGATCATCCCCCTACTGACTGCAGCCAGTCAGTAGGGGGAGCTCTAAATGTTTTGGCTTCACTTTTAGACAGCTGTTATGTCGTCCATCTCTTTGATTTGACTGTAGAGGCAGCTTACTGTGTGCAGCACGGGAGTCCAAGACAAAATTCCTCAAGAGGACAATAGCGTGCATCATATCATATTGTATCTATTGTTAAGAGAGTAGCGATGCATATCCACTGCCTCATCTAAATATGGTCATTACCCGCTCCTTAAGACAGAGTGGGTGTCAGCACTGATGCCAAACTGGAGACTTGAAAAAGGAAGTCCTGATTCCTGAGTCTGTTCTCGTGTTGAGGTGTAAATTACTGAAAACAAGTTTGACAAAGAATATTTTGGAGTTCAGGCTTCTAAATGAGCTGAAGTGGAGGGAAACCCAAAGTTCAGCTGTCTGAATTTGTCAGCTAAGTAGGGTCAAAAGTCCGTAAGGCTGTAAGGACAGATGGGAAATTAGGTACATGTGAAAAAATGTATTTGAATGTTGTATAAAGCTCATATTTCTGCATGAGACAGCGTTTGGAAAAAGTGCTCGGTCCGTGTTTTGTAGGTTATTATCAAAATCTTAATATCTAATACAGGTTCTATAAAAAAGTTGTGTCTTTAGAAGTATCTTGGTCTAGAGTTTCTTCCGGTTGTACGTTTCTAGTCAGAGTATTATTGACCAACCCGGTGTCAGCAGGCTTTTGTGTATGGAGGGAAAAAAGAGCTCGTATGGAAAGCCCAAAGTCATACGCCTTAATGACATCCTGACTCCCATCGGCGGCAATCTGACACGATTCATTTCTCTCTATTAACAGATATCTGCAGGCAAGCGCAGATAACAATCCGATCAACAACATAAATTAAATCTTGAATGAACATCTGCTTGACGTTGTGTCATGAAACCCTATCAGCGTTTAGATTTCCTGACTTCTTGGAATTCATCAGAAATGTATTTTAATGCCAGGTAAGTCACGGCGTGGAAGTCACAGTGTAAGGGTTACAACACATCCAATCTGCACGCTGGACGAAGCGACACAGTCCGATCTAATGATGACAGTGTTTGCCTTTATAGCAATGCTAGTGTAAGTGGACGTATTCACACATGCAGCTAACTTCAGCGTCATCAGTGTGCGTCGACCTGATCGAGCTGAGGTTGCCACAGCAGTCAGCAGAAAGCGGCTTATGCTGTGGTGTTAAAAAAAAGTAAATAAAGCGGAGGGATATAAAAATGTGGGAACTATCGTGGCGAGGAAAAAGAGGCTAACTAGAGTCACGTTATTGTTAGTATACGCTTTCAACAGCTCTGCCTACTGGTCACGCTGATTCGTGCGTCCTTTCATGCTGCATTTCTATTGGTTGTTCGTTGACGTAGATCGTAGAAGCATTCACGTTGTGATGCTAGCGTCCTAAATTTCTGACATTATCAGATATTTGTCTCAGGATATCTTTGGTCTCTAGACCACGAGATTGGTCATCTTCGATCCTCTCTCTGAGTGCGACGTAGAACAGATATGACCACGATTGATCATCTTTTGTTCGGCCTGATATCGTTTAGTTTGTATCCGGCACAAGTGACAGCTACAGATAGAGTATTTAGTTTGCTTTGTATTTTTCTGGTTGCTGTTAGGATTTACTGACATGTTCTACAAATACAAATGAACGCTTTGTGTTCGTTCATCTCCTCCAAACTGAAGACTGTTGACTCGTCTTTATTATCACCTCCTGCATGTTGGATGTGCCGTCGCCTTTGTGTTGTAAAAGCACCTTTTACGAGGCTGCTCTGACTGCTCCTTTCTCCTGCTGAGTCATTAGTCGAGTACTGGTAATGCTTTTTATATCGGCGATGAGTAACGGGATACGCTATTTAAATCACTACGGGTGCACTTGTAGTATTTTGGTTCTTATTTTGTAAACCTGCTATTTCAAGTTAGCAGGTTCCTCCTTCATGACTCACTTGTTTTCTTTCCCTTCTTGTCGGACTTTCTCTCCTCTCCCACCCATCGCACCGTCAGCCTCCCCCCCCCTCCCTGTCCTCTCACCTTGCCTTCTCATGCTCCTCCCCTCCCCCACCACCAGTCAAGCTGTGACACGCCATAAAGGAGTCTATATTAAGTCGACTGCGTTCAGCTTATTGTTCTGTTCTCACACAACAGAAGCAGCAGACTATAATTACTTTGATTCACCCCCCCTCCCCCCCGCTGCTCTGCGTGGCTGGAAATAGTTCCTGCACGGCGCTGCACGGAGCTGCTGAGTGGATGGATGGTGGGAGAGTGGATGACCTTCCAGTGATACATTTACTCAAAGTTAATGAATGACAAATGAGCGGTACTTAAAGAGGCCAATCACTGCAAACAGGAGGGGGAACGGAAAAGATGAAACACGTCTTTAAAAACAGAATAATGTGTTCTTTCCCATCAGGGTCTCTGCACAAAAATATGCCAGAAAAATAGCAGAGACATGGTGTATGTGTGTGTGAAGGATACACAAATGTGTCGGCTTGTAATTATAGCTCCAACACCTCACACTGATGCACAATGAAAGCTACTCCTCCGGGGGATTATTATTCATCTGTCTGCTATAAATAACTCATCACTAAATTTAAAAGTCATATTCTATATTTTAATGTGACATAGTTCTGTTGTTGTTGTTGTTGTTGTTGAGTGACAGCCAATGAAAATAGAGAGTGAGGTTTATTTATAATTAACAAATATTCTCAGTTAAAGTTAGGTAAGCGCTCGAACCAAAATCTGTCTTCAGGCGCGACTCTAAATATGTTCAAGTTACTCCTTAAAGTTCTTTAAGGGCGCTCTCACACGAGGCAATCCGTACCGTGCCCAAGCACGCTTCACCCTCAAAGTTCATTTGACTGGTGTGAGTGCTCCGTACACTTCCTCCTGGCACGCTACGGAGAGGTGTGCTTCAGCACGGTACAGTTCATGCACGAGCACGTTAACTTTTTATTTTATTTGTTCGGCCAAAACATCGTCTGAAAGTGAAGGAGGAGGACCAACAGTAAAATGAGGTCCTCTCTTGGATTCATTATGTCGTCTTTTAATCATAAGAACATCTGGTCAGACACACCTGAAGGAACGCCTGCATGCGGAGCGGCTAACAATCTGTGTAGCCTCCAAACTGACGTCATCCATGTTTTCCTTGTGTCGTGGTCAGCGTGTCTTATTGCATGTAGAGACATATGTTCTTATCTGAAGGTTAGATAACTGATGACGCTCGCCACTTAACAAACACGAGCTCGTGTTTGTTCTGCTGCGTGTGACACTCACATTTTTAATTCAGGCTTTTGGTTTCAGAATAAAGGTTCACATTTACGTCACCACAAGCTCAACTGGTTAATGCAAATGTAGTAGGCGCCACAATGAAACAAAAATACGATCTCATATTCTCTCTCTGCTTTTTGATTTGACATATTTAGATGAGATTTAAATATCATATAAGCTGTGGAGGGGGGGGGGGGGCTGTATTAAGAAATGACGTCTTTACAGTCTGAGAGCTGCAGAAGAGAAACAGAAAGGAGGAAGTGACGGAGAGAGTCACAGCCGTCACCACTGAGCCACAGCCGCCCCGAGTTTAGACAGTATGCAGGAGTTTGCTTGCAGCTTTTGATAATTGAAAACAATAAAGTTCCCAATATTTTTTGCCTCTGACGTTTATGTTTGTTGCTGTGGAATGGAAACAGATATCGATACCGTTAGGCTCCCGCACGCCGTCTCGTTTTATGCTGACATATTTTAAGATCATTCAACCTTTCCATCTGATCGACCTCCATCAGGTTTCTAGAGTTAGACCGAAACGTTGTATGAGCAAATAAGTCAGCATAAAGCCTCGTAGCCGTCATATCAAGGTTTAAAGTTTGGTGTCATGCCAACCCTGGATTAAACAATTATAAATATTGAAATGTAGTTAACTCAAAGCGCTTCTGTGATCATATTTCTACATATTTGAATGAGTCAGTAAATAAAGCCCACGTTTTAAACCTCAGACTTCAGATTTCCTGCACAGAAGAGAAAATAGTGCAGCACAGCATTTCTCGCTGCCCGCTGCTTGGCAGAGCAATGCCACCCCATCCCAGAATGCACTGTGGCTGCGTTATGTAAGAGGCTGTTCTATTCTATTCTTAGCTCTACCTCGCTGAGAAGTAACAGCGCTGGTTGCCTGAGAGTCAGAGCGCAGAGATCTGATGAGGCGGGAATCATCGGCGAGGTGAGAACCAGCGCAGTGGGCTACCCTGCCATCAGGCTCTCGCTCTGGGACCCGGGCAGGACGGCATGCCCATGTTTGGTGTTTGGAGGAAGTAGATGTGTACGGGTGGGTGTGCGAAGGAGGGGGATTTATATATTTATATTTAGGAGAAGGATATATGAATAGTACTGTTTTCAACAATCCTAAATTAGGACATGTCAACACTCGTTCTCTATCTCTCACACGCCACAGTGACACAATGCATCCATCTTTAATTCCCATCTGTCATGTTCATCTATTGTGTCTCTTCTCCCTCTTGATCCCCTGCTCTCCAACTGTCCACTTTTTCTCTAAATGGATGTCCAGTCCTATTCTGATGTTTCCTGGAAAGCTCTTCAGAGATGCACACAGAGCTGCATATGGTGAACATGTGTCTGTGCGGGAGCATGCAGTCTGAGGACGACGCTTCGTTTCTGGATCTGACGCAGGATCACCAGCTTGTGATCAGGGGGTTGTTATGCCGTGCAGGACACTGAGATTATTAGCTGAGTAGTTTTTCATGGAATTTGAGGCTTATTGGAACATTATGCTGCGAATAAAAAACGGCATTGACAGGGCTTCCTAGAATTTAACTCTAAAAATTTAGACATTTTTAGGGATATAAATGAAATCATGATCATTCTGCATCAAGTTTTGTATCAAGGCGGACGGCCCGGGTTTGAATCCGACCTGTGGCTCCTTTCCTGCATGTCATTCCCCACTCTTTCTGTCCCTGATTTCTGACTCTGTCTACTGTCCTGCCTCTATATTATTTCTATTAAGAAGTGGTGAAATGTGACCTGAAGGGGATCCCTTGTTGTTTTGAGTTTTGTTCCACTCTCACCAGACTGAGAGCTGGAGCTGAGGCGGGTTTTAAGCCTCCTGACAAACCGTTACACCGCGCCCGCCTGTCAATCAGGTCAGCTACACGCCTTATTGTGAATAACTCTTATCCTTCATCAAATCAAAACTGATGAGTCATCAAAACATTCACCCCCCGTACAGTGTGTGCTGATCGAGACATGAGCTAATCAGACCTATTTGGTTTTTTGAACCAGGCTGTAAACATGTTAATGTCTGCTGTAAAAACAGGCTTTTTAGAATGGGTGTGTATGTGACTTCCTGTGCTTCTGCAGCCAGCCTCTAGTGGACACTAGAGGAACTGCAGGATTCTGCACTTCTGCCTCATCTTCAATTTTCAACATCGGAGGTTGCTGCTTAAACACTAATGTTTCTGCATGTGGCGGAAAGATCCGTTATGCATGTTTAAAGTCTGCAGTGGAACTTGATAGAAGCTTCTGTGGATTCAGAGTTATTTTTGGTCTTGGGAGAATTCTTCTTCTAATATATCTGAACGCATCATCATGGCTGAGCTCTGGTTTTTGGAGTCCTCCCAGCATCAAACACCTCCTGCAGACGACAAATCCAGTATTTAGAATCGCCCGATGACCGTGTGAAGAATGTTTAATACGAGTAAATCTCTAATGAAACGCCTTCAGTGTCTCCTATAGTGTAATAATGCTTTAACACCTCTGCAGGGAGAGTAAAGTCACTGGTTTTCTCCTAATGAAGCACCAGAGGAGGAGGCTGTAAAAATCAAAGACGTTTAATCGAACAAAGTTTCAAACTCCCCTGCAGACTCCCAGTTGATGAAATCTACCTCTGAGGAGACGAAACAGTTGCATCAGCAAACTATCAAGCTATAATTTTAACATTTAAAAAAAACATCCCTTCACCTTTTTTAAACCCATTGCGCACATTTTCACGTTACGAACGGCGTGTTGTTGCAGTTGATTTCCCGTCCTCACGAACACTTCCATACTAATGCATCTGCCAGGAGCGCTGAAGTCTTCTCTCGTTCAGCCTTTGAGTGATGTTCAAATGTTTGCTTCTTACACTGCTCTGACATTTTCTTTTGAATTGTCAGCTGAAATATTAAAGAGTGCCGGTGACTCAGCAGCAGCAGAAGCAGCAAACTTGTTCACATATAAACCTTCATCATCTTTCAAGCTGGGCTCAAAATGGTAGCACATTTTTAAATGCCACAGATTCACGTTCTCCAACACCAGAATCAAACTGCAGATTAACCAGATCTACGTCTCATACTGACGGACATTTGATGGCGCTGTTTGATGGCGTGTATGTTCATATTTATGTTTTATTGAGGGTGGTTTCACACTAGGGACCCAAGCCCGAGAACGCTTCACCCCAAAGTCTGGTTCCTTTGATCAGTGTGAACACAAACATACCGTACTGTGCCTGAGTCCGCTTGATGAAGGTGTCTCAGGCCCAATTCATGTGTACTTGAGTACGGTCCACGGGAGATATGAACGCAACCGTGCTCAAACAACGAAGAGGCCCTCTATGTGACATAACTCTAATGTCACAATGTTCACGTACTTTTTCTCTTACAGTAAGTTCAACCAAACGGGCAAAGTGACTTGTCAAACGCTCGTCCTGAGTCGTGGGTTGAATCTGACTTTTTGCAGAAAAAAAAAACCCGGAACACTTTCCTGTTTGAAGTTTGAAACAAAGCCGACCGGGTGAGCGAGGTCTGACGGCGTTTTTTAAATTAATAATGTTGTTTACACTGTAACAGACAGACAGACGGGCAGACCTACAGCCTGTGGCTCCCGTCACAACATGCAGCGCTGCCCGTCACAGCTTGTCTCAGGTTGATGGAGGATTCAGACCCTGGGGGGGGGGGATGGTTGGACTGGTTCCCCTGGGTGCCTCTCATAAACCTCTCTTTCTTTTCTCCTGCTGCACTGAAGCAAACTCTGCGAGAACCATTAAATCAAATCGTGCCTTTATATTCATCTAGACTCTTTGTACTTGTATTCCTTTTTGCCCTTTTTGACAGGCAGGCATTAACGTGAGGAACATGTAATCACAAAGAAAGCATTTAGAATTTGGAGAGTGGCAGATTTAATGGAGGAGTCACTCTCTCAGTCCGTCTTTGACATTTTAAGAAGTCTGTGATTCATCTCTGCACGGAGACAGAAAGGCTATTAGAGGGAAAGCCCAGTGCTTTTTGCACGCATGAGAAAGAACTGGCAGATGTTGAGGTGTTCAGGCGGCACCAGCTAGCCTGAATAAAGTTAATCAACTCTCAGAGCCAGACACACTCACCTGTGTGCTGAGGAGAATGGCTACTGATGATGAGATTGGACTCAATTTGGGATCTATTTTTGTGTGCAGCCTGCTGTTCTCAGTCACTGTTTCTACTTATAGCTACAGAAATGCACAATGATTCAGATATAACTCAATAACCTGAGGAGTAGAGGTGGGAAACATCGTAAAAAAAGACGACGGACTTCTCCACAGGTGGGGAGAGCAGTTGGTCTAACAACCCAGAAGACCCATCTTTCCATCATGGATCGATTTAACCAAAATGCAATGATATCTAAGAAAAGCAGTTGTTCTGTCTTCCGCCAGGCATACACTTGAGGTTGTTTCTGACCCGATTCTTGAGTCACATGTCTGATTTTGAAGTCGGGTTGAATTTCAGCTCCATCACATTTCGTTTGCCGTGCAGAGTTCAGGTGGCCAGAGGGCTGATCTGAACCCGATCATCTGCTCCTGGCCGTCTGATGATTCCTGACATGTCAGAAATGTCGGTCGGCCAACTGCAGACACTCGCACAGTTTAATTCCCAACTTCAGGGCTTTATTGTTCTCGATAGTGTGGGGCTGCATGGTGATGCAGTGGTTAGTGCTGTTGATTCACAGCGAGAAGGTTCCTGGTTGGAATCCCTGTCGGCCTCTCTGTGTGGAGTTTGCACAGAGGGCTGAGTCGTGATGAATGCAGGATGGATGCAGGCTCATGCTTTCAGCTGGTCTCCTCTCAAAGGTCCTCATGGTTTAACATTTTGTTGTAGACAGGACAGAAGAAGATGTAGAAAGAAGAAACTGTTTGTAAGAGAAGTTCAAACCCTGCTAAAAGGAGCGTGTGTCTGCAACTGTGAAAAAAAGCTTTTAAGTTCCAAAGCCGAGCTATCCTGGTGCCTCTATTTATGAGTCTTGGTCAAGCAAAGTGGCTGTGTGGACTTATAACTTCTCTGTGTGGTTCTCTTTCTGTTACCCTCTCCATGCAGACCTCAGTGACCAGCTGCTGGAGGTGGTCGGCCTTGAAGGTGCGATAGAAATGGGTCAGATCTACACCGGACTGAAGAGTGCCGGACGCAGACTGGCTCAGTGTGCCAACGTCACCATCAGGTCAGAACCTCCTACCTCCTCCATCTTTTCTTCCATATGTACCTGACCACCTGACCCTCCTCCTCCCCCTCCTTCCGCTCCTGCTTCTGTTCCTGCTCCTGCTCCTCCACCCCCCACCCCCTACCCCCCTCCTACCGCTCCTCCTCCTCCCGCTCCTGCTTCCCCTCCCCCCACCCCCTCCCCCTCTTCCCACTCCCCCTCCTCCCGCTCCTCCTCCTCCTACCTCCTCCTCCTCCTCCTCCTGGTCAACCAACTGGAAGCTTTTTATCCACTCTATACATGTGATCAAAAATGCATTCCTTTGGAGTGTCTCTGCATTTGAAGGTTAAAATCCCTTCTGTAGCCAAACAATAAGATGCTTGTAGCTTATAAATTATACATTCAACTTCATGTTTTACTAAATGAGCCGAGGACTGACCCACAATCACAGAGTGAGAAATAATCTGTCTGCAGCGTTAGAGAGTTATAGACGCTTGCTCGGGGTTGGAACTGCAGGGTAACTCATATCAGTCTGCAATTCCACAACATCACTGTAACGGAACGCCGCCGTCATCACACCTTAAGACAATCATATTGATTCCACAGCTGAGTAATATTGGCGTCCCAGTCTGTGAATTCCCATTGCCTTACAACGTTGCGAATGCGCGAGAGAGCACAGCACAGTGGGAGCTCCACATACACACACAGTCAGACATGCACACACACACTGCACGGCTCTCCCTCACTGGTGCAAGCGATCCCGTCTAGACCCTGTAACTACCTTTAACCCCAGCAGGCCTTTGGCGGTGCAGCAGTGAAAAGGGTCCACTCTCAATGGCGCCACAGCGCCAGACCGTCCTTCGCCGCGTTCCAACCATTGTTTCAGCTTTTCACTGGTGTGTTATACAAATAAAGTCCTATGGGAAATAAATACAGGCATTCTGTAGGAATCGGGGTGGGGGGGTAGCAGAGAGATTCCCCGCCACCCTCAACGTCATCTTTTGTTATTGTTTTGATTCAGAGCCCCCTGGTGGTGGAATTTATATACCGTGCGTTTAAGAAAACACGACCAAAACTCATGACGGAATACGTTTCACCAGCTGAGACTTGCACAAACGCTGGAATAAGAATTCACAGTCAAATCTTTATTTGACTTCAGATACTTTACATTAACGCCACGGCCAGGACGGGGCTGTGCAGCGTTTATAAGAAATATCAAAATCCAAACAATTAGAAACAATAAGTGGAGTCTATAGGTATTTAAAAAAAACGTCTTTTGGCGACTTGAAATGCTAAAAGCTGAACGACGTGTGATGAAAAGGATCCGAATCAACGAGCGTGTTTGATGTTGTTTATAGATTTAATATAATTCAATCACAAACATCCTGGTGAGCTGTGGCCACATTTCTGTTCAAACAAAGTGCTTTCAGAACAGATGTCGTTGCGGCTCTTGTAGCTCGTTAAACATCTACAGCGAAGCAAAGAAGCGACATTTACAATCTGTGCCCTCTCGAGTTCTCCTGAATATTTTCCAAGACCCGAATTAAAAGAGCATTCATCACGGTCATTCTCCCATACTGTGTTACTCTAAGCAGAGAGGCATGCATGAAAGTCTTAAACCAACTTTTAGTGTGTGTAGTGTGTGTGTATATGTGTGTGTATATATGTGTGTGTGTATATACAGTGGGTCTGTGAGTTTAAAGAGTGGGGGCCTGTCTGGGAATGGGTCTCATGGGAACAAAGGGTGCAGTGTTTGACCCTTTCCCCTGACGGTGTGAACAGGCTTCTCGTGCCTCCGAGGTGTGTGTGATCTGACCTTCACAACCTCCAACCCCACCCTATCCTCCCTCTCTCTCTCTCTCTCTCTCTCTCTCTCTCTCTCTCTCTCTGTCTCTCCCTCTCTCTGCACTCCCCCACCTCTCTTGCTCGTCCCTCCTCTCTCTCTTCACAGGACGTCCCGACGGCTGCCCATGCAGATTGACGGGGAGCCCTGGATGCAGCCCCCCTGCACGGTGAGAGTTCAGTCTGAATCACGCACCCATGTTGCAGATTTTAAACACAGTACAGTGCATTTTGTCCGACAGACTCCTTTTTGTTGGCTTTTCTGCCTCATATAACCAAGCATAAAGGTTTCATCTCAGTCAAGGACCGAACATGACGATGATAAACTGCAGGCACAGCCGTCTGTACAGTTAAAGTAACTCTTCAAGTTCTCTTTTCACCGTCCTAAATGAAATAGAAAATCCATCCATGCACACAGAAATTCACTTGACTTTATTGACTTTACTGGATTGAAAGTTTCAGAGCTCTTTCCACTTAAAGGGGTACTTTAGGATAGCATTATTCAAATCAGGCCTAAAAGCGTCTGTGTAGCCAGCCGAAGGGTAACTTGGACTCGTAGTCTTTTTGTCCTGAAAAAATAAATAAACACGGAACATTGTTTAAGCTAACTTAAACATTGTTTAAGCTAACTGCACGGTGAGGGGAACCGAGAGAAGGAACTCACATCTGAAGGGTGTCAAGGTAAAGTTATTGACAGCTCTATGGCCTTAGGAGTAGGATCGACAGCTAACCCGCAATTTCCATATCGTTCGTTCACCTGTATGGACAACCCAGTTCGACATTGTGACACTGTGCTAGTCGGGGTGGGATCTTCTCAATTTTAAAACTCATTGGATGTTGGCCGACGACCATTGAGGCTTTGAGGGTGAAGACCAATCTTGCAGGGCTTCCAGTGTAGCCCGGGGATGTCCAGATAACTTATATCTGATATTTTGGCAGGATTAGTCCACTGTTTAGTCGAGTTAGAAACTCGAGAACCAAAACAAGAGTTGTGTCGAGCAACGATAACTTGTATTTGAGAGTTATTTGCACTCATATATTTACAGACTGAGATTAAGACAAACTTGATTTGTCGTCAGATGATAGCTGGGGAGGTAATGGGATTGTATTTCAGCCAATACGTAGTGTCTCTTTTACCCGCCACAAAGACTGATTTCCTCAGTAAAAACTGAGCCTGCTCGAACTTGATGGGTCAGTACTTCCTGGACCTAACAAACCAAAACCAGAACGCTTACAACACAGCAGCCCTGTAACCTGGTTTGTCAGCAGACAGCCACATGTCGTTGACAGATGATGACGTCAGCTGTATGTTGGACTAAGATTCATGATTCTCAGCTTTTGTCCTAAACCGACTCATTTTCCTGCTTTCATTCATCGCACACCTCCGCACACCAATGGCCTCAGCCTCCAACGCCGTCACTGTCATGCCATTAAATATCTCCGGCTGTATTCCTTCGAAAGAAGAGAAATCAGCCACTATCTATTCATCCTCACAGTGTTTCAACCAATTTGTTCACAGTGGACCTTCATTCATGAGGCGGAAGCTTTTTGTGGAGTTATGTGGGTTACTCTCAAGGACCCAGCGAGGGATTTCATAACAGTCTGTTTCATAACATTGCTAATGAAAACAAACTTTCATGTTATTTAATGCTAAGGATGTAGAAAAGACATTACCAGCAGGTTCCTGTTGAGAGCTAAACCTTCAACATGTCTTTCTTTTTCTGACTCTTGCAGATCAGGATCACACACAAGAACCAGGTCCCTATTTTGCTGGGCCCGCCCCAGAAGACGCCATTCTTTTTCTTCAAGAGACGCAACCGGAGCCGCGACTAGGACACAAGCATGCATACGCAAAACCATACATGAACAGTTCATATACATGCACATATAAATGCCACCAACTGTATAGGCAGCTCCATCGGACGACTGGTACATGGTTCCCTGAATGAAGATGGAAAGAGGGAAGTTAATTAACGGGATCACATGTGGAACATTCCTTCAATCAGGATGCCTACAGACAGTTTATTCCCAAAGGAAGGCACCCAACGTGAAAGGACTCTAAACCTACAGTACCAACCGTTCCCTGTGTAACCATCCTCCTCTAGTCTCCTCTAGTCTCGTCTCCATACAATGACCAGCCATGGAATCAGTCTCAGCCACTTGTAATGCCAAGCCTCTCAGTCCAAGCTGCACCCTGCCCAAACTACTCAGCCATAGGCCAGTACTGCACTGGCCCGCGTAATCCATCTTGGGCTGCTGGGATTCCCTCACAGTCCTTGAATGAAGTAGAGGAAGTCATAGTGGGGGGGGGGGGGGGGGGGGTTTAAACAAGTAGGTTGAATGAAGAATGAGAAAAACAACTCCAACACACAATAGTGGAAAATAAAAGAGAGTGGTGTGGCAGTAGTCATGGTTGTTTACAAGACTACAGAGAGTAAATAAAGTAAGATCCACCTCTTGGTTTAAAACACCTGTATGAATAATGGATCAGTGGTTGCTTGTAAGAGCACTCGCTGCGGGTCTCCCCGAAGACTGAGAGCACGGCCGAGAATGAGAGGGGAGGAAAGAGCCTCATCCATTATTGAGTTACTTTGTTTGTGGGTTGATGGCAGTGGGGCGTAACAGTGGCCTGGAATCGTTGGAAACATGCAGGGAGGTTATCCCCTTAGCATCACTGGCCTACAAAAGTGGATCCTGTACAGACTGGAGCAGCAGGCGGAGGAAGCGTCTGGTCCACAAATGCAGTTATCACCACAACAGTCTAGCTTGAAAACATAGATTGGAAACATTTGTAGTTCATCATTTTTCCCTTCTTCAACAACTCGTTCCTCCTCTGAACTTGGACTCAAAATGTTTAGTAAAGGGTCTAGAAGACCAGACCAGAAGCGAAGCAAGTTTTCCACGCCGTGCGATCAAAGTCGACGCAAGAAAGTTAAGAGATACAATCTCTCGTCATTCGCTTGTTTTAACTAGTTAAATGTATCAGAAGAGCCTTTCATAGTTGATATCCCAACTTGCATCAGAAATAGACGATCCAAACTCCCCCCAAAAACCAAAGTTTCAAGGTTGTTGGATCTTTTAAATGCAAAAAGGCAAAAAATGTAAAGAACTACAAAACTAAAACCAAGCCCTGAAAGATGGTCTCCATCCTTCTTAAATGTTGATTTAAAGGTCACAAATTATGCAAAATCCTCTTCCCCATGTTCCACTTACTCTAACATGTGTCTCTAGTCTGTCTACAAACCCCCCAATGATGAGAAAAGTCCATCCTCTATGTCTTTAGCCTGCTCCACTTTTCAGAAAATGTGTGCTCAAACAGGCCGTTTGGAGATTTTCCCTTCATTACATCACAAAGGGCAGTAACCCCTCCCCCAGGTGGGTGACACTCCCACAGCTAGGTGTTTGTTCTGCCCTCTGAGTCTGCCTTCTCACCGCATCTTTGAAAAACAAATCTTCTTACGGTTGTTTGTGAGTCTCGTCTTGGTTCCCCTTAAAGGCACTCTCCGAGACTGAACGTCTGTGTCTATTCCAAGAGATTCTTGTACCAAACAAACCCAACCTATTAAAGACACAAGGTGTAAAGAGATACTACATTCTGTTATACGCCTTTTCACGGGCTTGTTTGAGTTGAATTTTTTTTTTTTACTTGATCAAGAAATGTGTGTGATGCTGTATCAGAAGAGCATTTCAGACAGGATGTTCTCTAAATGTCCCAAACTTCCAACAGAGATGGATCCAAACTCGAGGTTATAAGGTTGTTGGTGTGTCTCATCCTGCTCGCTAACGGTTAGAGCAAACACTGAGGGCAACCAGCAGCTGGAACATCACTGAAAGTTTGTGTCTGTTTCCAGAAATTCTCGTACCTAGCCAAACCTGCCCGAGCTGACGAGTCATCAAACTGGCTCTGGAGAAGGGGTAGAATTTAAACAAGCTTTGTGCAGATCCTGATGACCGCAGGCACAAGGGCTTTGGCTTGTCCAATTTATCTGGAGGGGCTAATGTTAGCTGGTTTTATCTTTGTTAAATAAAATCACATGTGGGAGTAACGCAGTGGGAAATCTTGCTTCACTTCTGATCCGAGGTCAGCTTAACAGGACCATCCAAATTCAATCTACAACAGCTCCAGTGAGCTGTGTGCCAATGGATGCTTCTACTGGGTCAAGGATTGAAATAAATCCCCTCAAGGGTATATCATCATGCCCTGGGGGTTTATTTACCACAGCATTGACCGGGGGGGGGGGGACTAAATTTATCCCTCTATTTCAGGGATGGTCTATCTCTGCTCCAGTGAAACCCTACGCCTAATTACCGTGTCAAACATCAGCTCACAATGTCAAGTGTGCTTTCACAGTGCAAATCCCAGAGCCTGCCCGGCCTGCACAGTGCTGCTGGGTGGCTTTAATGCATTCATGGTTTGTTGAACGGAGCCAAATAAAGACGGGCTGGAAATAGAGGAGGAATTGTGTTTTTACAAAGATGGAAAAAAGGATGTCACTCGGAAACTGTCGATCGGGGAGCTTAGATCAGTGTTTTATAAAGAATGTATCCTTATCACTGTCCCCAAAGTTTGGCTAAAATATATTACACAGTATGTGCAGAAAGAGTGTATATTTGGAGAGTAGGTGTAGCTCACATATACTGTACACACGAATGTGATTTAATATCTCATTGTTATTCAAATGTAAATCTTAGCTTAGAGGGGTTCGGATCAGTGTTAGTCGCCATACAGAGCTGCTACAGTCTCTCTGGAGACAGTTTTCCACTTTGTCTGATTCAGATCATTTTAACATGAACAAAAACATGTGACACAATGATGATAGTGTGCACCTACCAGCCGTCCTCCAGAGGTCCTCGTCACTGACTGTGGTTTGCTCGAGTGCTTCTCTAAGGTTGGGAGGTAGAGCTAATAATTTCGAGCTTTATGTCAAACGACGAGAAAATATAGCAGTAAAATATGTGCGTTACAATGATCTTTGAGATGTGTTAATGTCAGTATGTTAACATGCTCACATTTACAATGGTATGTTTTTACACCATTGCATAACATGCAGTAAAGTTTCACTTTATCAGGTTTTTCTTCATAGTTGACTGTTAGCATGCTAATGTTTGCTAACTAGTGCTTAAAGCTGACCACTCATCCCCGTTTTAAAACTCACATATAGTGTATCAATGCTGGATGTCTGATGTGACGAATCAGCTGACCATAGATCTGAATCACCATCCCTCATCCCCCGATCTGAACCTTTATCACACGCTTTTTTGCATAAAGAGCATAAAGGGTAACCGTATCAGTTTGTTTTGTAACAATAAGACGTACGGTCTGACTTTAGAGAAGGTTGTAACGGTAGAAACCAAAGATTATGTTGTCACACTTACCTGAAAGACAATAACGAACTTTCATTCTTCAGAAAACGGCTGGTGATGTCATCTCAGTCCCACGTTTAAAGCACACTGATATCTTGTAAATGTAAACGAGTGAATGTTAAAACTCACATGTGATCTGAGTTGGACGTTTGTGGAAAACGTGTCTTACACCCCGCTGACATAAAGTGCATGTCAGAGGGAGACTGGTGAGACGCTCTGAGGGTTCAAACTGAGCTCCACTTTAGGGTCTGCCTTTAGACTCTGGTTCCCTTTAAAATACCCTGAGTCATTACTCCTGTACCCAGGCTCCATGGAAACAGAAAAGATGTCCAGTATAGCCTCAAACATTCAGAATCAACATAAACATGGAAATCGTTCGGGTTACTCATGTGTCACTTGGTGTTTTTCGGACCACAGGAAGTTCTTTATAGTCCAGAAGAGTTTGGGGTCAAACTCTTTATTCTTGTGTATGCACTGAAAAAACTGAGAATGATTGTAGCTGTTAGAATAGCTTTAAGAAGAACATTTATTTAGCTCCAACCTCAGAGCACAATTGGCTGGCGACATCTCTTCAGTCCAATAAGAACGCTTGCCTGGTGCATGTGCTCAAAAACTTTGGTCAAGGTGAAGTGGTCCAATGGAAGGTTGTAAATATTTATGCATAATTTACAGAGACCCACAGTTACAGATGTTTTTTATAACGTTGGTCCAATGTAAAGGAGATACTGTTAGAGCTTCAGGGAAATGTTTTCTGCAATACCACAAATGGCCACTGGGTGAATTACAGCGATGCAATCGTGTTATTTATGAATCCGTTACCCTCTACTTCACAAAAGAACATTGCGTGACGTCATAAACAGTCGCTGGTCCAGACTTAGTTGAGCATTGTTTAGTTGGACACACGGAACAATGCAGCAACACTTTTCAGCGTTTCCAGAAACCTGAGTAACCGTTTGTTTTGGTATCCTTATTAAAAAAAAGATAGTTGTTAACATTGTCCATCGTAATTCTCAAGAAGTTTGAAATTACTTCCAACCTGAAGCCTTTACATTAACTAGAACTCAAATAAAAACAGGGCTTTACCATAAAACGACGACTAATAATTTCCACGTAGTCGGTGCGTGCAGCATTCCGTTAGCGCTGTGCATTACGGAGCAGATCGCTCCCTCGCTAGTCAATGCTCGTGTTTCCACGCCACGTGCTGCGGCCCTTGTTTGGAGCGTGCCAGTAGCATCACTCCGCTCTGCTCTGCTCAAAACACACACTGAGTCTATTTTCAACGGAGCTCGCTGCAAGCACGCATCAAGCTGGACAGAATAGCTCGAGCCTACAGGAAGTCAGACAAAGAAACGCACAGAGTATCCAATTTCAAAATAAAACACAATAAACAGACTCCTGATCATATTTTCCATCACTTTATCAACAATATGTCAAAATAGGCACCGAATGAAAAACAAATCAATCTGCGTGATCTTGTAGTTCTCCTGTGATCTTGCTGCTCACGCTCCAGAAACAGACCCAGGGGGGCGGGGCGCTCACTGTAGGAAGGAGCAAAACTGTGGCGCTGACGGAACACAGCATGCACGGACTATGTGGAAATTGCGGGACAAACTATAATAACCTTGTTGTACAGTATTAGGCTTTACTGTATCAACCAATAGCCAGCGTATGTCACGTCATCGTCTTATTGATGGCACTATTTCTGTGGAAAACAATTAAAGTTTGCTGTCTTTGGAGAAGTTCCCGAACTGTTTGATGCAAAAAGTCAGATTTTCATCCATCTTCATGGTTTATGTTTCACTAAACACCAACTGAGAGTCATTAAAGATACATATCCTCGCCACAACATCACAAAATAAAAGCACTCTGCATCACGACCTTATCGATTTGTAGTCGACCACATGGGAGCCTGGGTGCAAAGAGACCTCAGCGGTGAAAGAGTGCATGTTTACAGTAAATCTACATCTATGAAAAGAATGGTTTTAGACAGCTATATTACCAAGTGTATATATTTGTTTATAATATTTTATCTGACATCACCGCATGCCTGCTGAATCAAAGGGAGAGTGAACAAAGAGGAGAGTGTGGATCAGCTGTTCAGACCTTTTCTTTGCTTCATGATTCCATTGACCGGATTCATTTTATTTATTTGTTGTGGTTTTATTTCTTTTCTTGTTGCAGCATGTTTATCAAGCAGAGAAGAAGAAGCTGTGGATGGTGTTCCTACTATTACAAGAAGCATTTGTGATTCATGGTTGGATCAAAGCGGAGACATGAAAGCCCACACAGAGTCTGAGTGAAGGATCAATGTGTGTCACAAAGCCTGTCCAATCCTGTCCTTTGAAGTAATCAATTACCTAATCAGAGAAATTGATCTGCTCTGTGCTCACAGCGCCGCACACGCCCCCAAACAGAGGATGAAGAATCGAGTCTTTGTCAACATTATACCGACCTAAAAGGAGTTATTTAAACTAAGGCTGCAAACGATTCATCGCTAAATGTCGATAGTTAATCACGATTAATCATGTTTTTTAATCGCATGTTTGAAATTCCATTATTTCACATTTAAAAATACAGATAGGCTTTTACTTTGAATGTTTGTAATGTCTTAAGAGTACTTCACCTCCTGTTTGAATTCCACCCTGCTTTTATTTTGAAATACAGTAAGGCCCTTCTGGTAGAGTGAAGGTTAGGACAGGAAGTTAAGCACAGAAACAGGAAGTGGTTAGGGATCCCAAAGTGACGTCAAACAGCTCAAAGGAACGGTAACAAAGGTCAATGTGTGATGTCATAAGGTGAACGGTAACAAAGGTCAATGTGTGATGTCATCAGGTGGATATGACTTTGGACTCGTCAGCTGAGCTGTCTGAGAGTTTGTTAAAGTGAAATGAGACATTCAAAGATGCAGCAGTGTCCTTCTTTTACATCACTGAGACTACAGGGAGACACTGAGGACCACTATCTACAGGGAGACACTGAGGACCACTATCTACAGGGAGACACTGAGGACCACTATCTACGGAGAGCCTGAAGGGACAAAATAACATGAGATTAATCGTGATTAACTCGTTAACGCTGACGGCTGAATTTAGACCAAAACAAATAAAGATCATTTCATCGATATGCGGCCTCCCAGCTCTCCGTCTTTTCTGCGTCATCCCAACCTTCAGTTATAGCAGCAGATGTTTGCTGCCGTCATGCTAACGGACTGATGTACCTCGCTGCCCCTGAGCTGAACTCTGTCTGCACATAAAGGACTAGTCTGCGTCTTTATCTGCAGGTATCTGAAGAAGCAAGTTGTCACTCTGATAAGATAAGGCGGCAGAACCCATGAAAAGAAACCAAAACCAACCATGTGTTCCTCCATTTCTTTTCACACTTTTTCCATCTATGTCTGCAACAGAAGCTCGATTAACGTGTCTTTAACCTTTTAAATAAATAATAGTTCTCGTGTATTTTATTGAATCCAAGAAGGAGTAGTGCTACATCTGTTGGGGACTATTTCCAGCCATGGATGAATACAAACATGGGGATTTATTTGGAGCTGATTTTTGGCATTCAATCAGAAATGACAGTGCCCATGTTCATCGTTGGGAACAGATTTTTCTCCCCAGTCCAACGTTTGGCTCGCTAGTTAATCGTTTCCGGACAAAACTGGCGTCAGGAAAACGCTTTAGGCCGTCCCTGTTACTGACTTATTGTGTGGTTGGTTGTGTTGTTTTCATGGGTTTTGTTCTTAATAAGAAGAAAAATGCAACATCAGCAGCCTTATCCTTTGTTTTCTTTTACTACTTTTAAGATATTTTAACGATGTCTGGTTGTCGAAGCATCCAACAGGCTCCTGTAGTTCATCAGGTTACTTCAACTTTAAATAAAATCCACTGAAACGTATCAAACTGTGATCTTCCTTTTCTGTTTCTGTTTCTGAGGGATGATGTTAAACAGCTTCTAATAAAGGACAAACAAAGCCGTCATATTCAGACGCTGGCGACACGTCAAGTCACCAGGCAGGTTTTCAGAACTAGACCACTTTTTGAAGGTCTCAGTCTCGTCTCAAAATCGAAAGCATTATTATTAAGTCTGGTCTCAGTCTCAGACGGGGCGGACTCTGGATTGGACCGGTCAAGACCACCACTGATCTGCTTTTACAAGTCATTACTGTGATTAATAGGAAAACTCCTCTTTCTAAAAGAACAAATAACTTCAATTCATTTGTAGTTTTTATCCCCGGTTAAAATTATTATTTACGGTCTGGGTCTTGACTCGGTCTCGATCCCTAAATGTCTTGGTCTCGTCTCGGTCTCGGAGCACTCTGGTCTCGAGTATGTCTTGGTCTCGGTTAGTGTGGTCTTGACTGCAACACTAGTTTGTTGAAAGGTTGGCCTCTGCCTCTTTGTTTTCTCTTCTGGTGATGTTTGAATTGTAATTTGATGAGTCAGGAGAGAAGTCCTTGGATTCACCGTCCACTAAAACCAGCCTCACACTGAAGTCTCTCTCTATTTACCAAAGTCCTGTATGAGTCAGATATCGCTGTATGACGTCATTTATCATTGTGATTGTTCAGAGGAGCGATGATTAAAAAGATATTCCACACATTACACAGATTAACAGCTTTTGCAACCAAGTTCAGCACCTTTCTGACATTCCCTTTAAGGCTGGCTACTCACAAGACGATTTTAGGGCCCAATTCCCATCTGAGGCTTGTTACAACCAAGCAGCAACCTCCGGCGTTGATAAATGAAGCCACTGCTGAAGTGTAAAATCCTGCAGTTCCTCGAGTGTCCACTGGAGGCTGGCTGCAGAAGCACAGGAAGTCACATACACACCCATTCTAAAAAGCCTGTTTTTACAGCAGACATTAACATGTTTACAGCCTGGTTCAAAAAAACAAATAGGTCTGATTAGCTCATGTCTCGATCAGCACACACTGTACGGGGGGTGAATGTTTTGATGACTCATCAGTTTTGATTTGATGAAGGATAAGAGTTATTCACAATAAGGCGTGTAGCTGACCTGATTGACAGGTGGGCGCGGTGTAACGGTTTGTCAGGAGGCTTAAAACCCGCCTCAGCTCCAGCTCTCAGCCTGTCGTTAGGTTGACTGAAAGTTAGACTGAGACAGCATTTCCAGCATGGAGACCGCCATCGATGGGACTCCAGCGCCCCGTGCAGGAACAGACGGGTGATCTGACGTCACTCAGGCTTCGTCCAATGTTACGGCTGTATGTTCCCTGTGCTGTTTGTCCCTTCTCCCCTTCTGTTGTCTCCAGATCTGCCCAGGTGAAGCTACTGATTACACAATGAGGCGCACCTGGCCTCGGAGCTAAAAGCCCAGTGCTGGCTTCAGGATGAGAGAGAGGCTTTTGGACTTGGAACTGCTGTGCTGTCTGTCAGTGAGGGATTGTGTGTTGTGTTTAGTTAAATAAGTTCCTGAGTCGATCTTTGTTATGATGTAGTTGTCTGTGTTGATCATAAATCCCTTAGTTTGGACTTTGGTAAGGTGTACGATGGGTTTTATTGGGTCAGTTTTATTGTGCATAAAAATGCAAAGCTATGTTAGGAAGTTGCAGCTCTGTCATCAGTCAGCAGAATCACAGACATGTGCTTCTATGTGAAACTATCTCAGACCCCTCCCCCGCTGTTGGTTTGGTCCCCCCCCCCCCTTTAGAGGGGTCTCTACAGTCCAGTTTGATCCAGCTCTTGTCCCAGGACAGCCGAGCAGTGTTGAGTAACGTCAGCGGCGGACGCAGCTGAGTGTATGGCAGTTTATTGATGCTCTTAACATCTGATCATAGAAATAAAGAAGCCGAGTGGATTGTGAATCTGATATAACACATCACATTCACCACACAGCTTCAGGAGATCAAATGAGGGGGATTAAAAAAGTGGTGCATGACACAAAAGTGATCCAACGATCTGATTAATGAACCCCACATGTGTTATCAGGCCTCTGAGCCCCCTCAGGCTGTGGTGACGGACTCCCATCACACGCATGTTCAAGGGCAGATGACCTCCCCGTGTTTGCCACGATCTGATTGGATGAAAGAAGTTTAAAAAATCCATACGTCCAGCCTGTGTCTCTACTGTATATCACTCTCACTGTCATAATGTAATAGACAAAATCCGGCACTAAATAAAGTCAAGTCAAGTTTATTCATGAAGCACATTTTAGCAACAAGGTGATTCAAAGTGCTTCACACAAGACATCAAAAGCATCACGACGTAGAGGAAAAGAAATATTAAAATCACTAAAACAAACCATCACAGTGAAGGTTGATGAATGTGATTCAGAAGAAGTCGATAAGAAGAGTCTGAACTTATGGGAAAGCAGCAGAAAATAAAAATGAGAGCCTCAGGTTCTCTGCTCATTTGTTCCGCAGGTCAGGGTCATAGAAACTAAAGGCTGCCTCGCCTTGCTTGGTTCTAGTTCTGGTTTTGGGAACAGGGAGTAAACCTGTCAGGACCTGAGGGGTCTGGATCGGAGCAGGATTTTAAAATCTATCCTCTGACTCACACGAAGTCAGTGCAGAGATCGAAGGACTGGTGTTCTGTGTGTGTTGGTGAGGACTCTGGCAGCAGCGTCCTGGATCAGCTGCAGCCGTCTGATGGATTTTATAGTCGTTGCGGCAGCAGCTCTGTCTGTAGGGACTTGGGCTGGGAACTGGAGGGTCGCCGGTTCAAGTCCCGATGCAGACCAAAAATATGGAAGTTGGTCTGGTAGCCGGAGAGGTGGCAGACCACTTCTCAAGCACTGCCGAGGTGCCCTTGAGCAAGGCACCGAACCCCCACCAGCTCAGGGGGGCCTCCTGTGTGCTGCCCCCGCACTCTGACATCTCTCCATTAATGCATGTCCACAGGTCGTGATTGTGCATGTGTGTGATTCAGGCCTGTGTGTGTGAGAAGCATGTCTCAATAACAGAGTGTAAAATCCAAATTTCCCCTCAGGGATTAATAAAGTGTATAAAAATTAGTCCGACCTGTGAAAACACTGAACAAGAATCCAACCTGCTGAAAACGAACACATGAACACGTTTCTCTGAGTCCTCTGAGTAAGCAGGAGGTTATGCATACAGACTCTTTGCATGCTTGGACTTCTTCTTAAGATGATTTAATACGAGACAGCTCCATTCATTTAAAAAGCATTTATTTACTTTACTGATGTGATCTAAACGTGCTACATAGCGCCTGTTAGTGCAGCCTGATAAAGACTGAAACTTATCTTAACGGTTCATTTGAAGGCAGTAACAGTGAATGACAAACTGTGAGTCACTGATGATATCAAAGAGTCACATTTAATCTGAGATGAGAGTGAACTAACGAGGAGACAATGCTCTGAGAAGGGGGGACACATTTTCCTGCTGGACGCCGTCAAGATAACAGACACGTTAGATAATACAGTCGTGAACAAAAGAAGTTACAGCTCTGTTAGTAACACGTGATTAACCGACCATTATCCCAATACGCTGTCATCAAGGTCTTTGTTAAACTACCAAGGTGTGCAGCGGGACAATATCCACATCTACACTGCTGAAAATATCTAGATACTTTCAGGAGGACTGCTCCGATATCCTCCTGATGTGGTTGTTCACACATGCACCTCACAGCGGGAGACTATCCCTGTCAGACAGGAGGGGGGGCGGGGGGTCTCCTGAGGTAAAACATGACGTGAAAAAACAATGCGGAAGTAGCAGATAGAGCAACAGAGTCTTCTATATGACAGCTATAATGGGAATATTCAACTTTATATCAATGCTACGTGTAGTTCAACAAAAGAGCGGAGAAGAACATACTGGAGAACAGGAAACTTTATGCAGCCATTTGATTACGTGCACAGAGATCGTAGCGGTCGCGTGCAGACACTCTATGCACCGTGCAGCAGTCACAGCATACAAACGTCACTCTCCGCTCCTATTGGCTCGAGGTGAATTCTCCGGAGAATATTCTGCTGCATTCACACATCAGCTCACTCTTGTTGCGGAAAAAATACTAGGGGCCGGCACGAGAAACTCCGGGTGAAGTCCGAACGAAACATGTGTCTGTTTGTGTTCACATACAGCCCCTCCGGGAAGTCTCCGGAGTTTTTCAGGAGATTTCCGTATGTGTGAAAAGGGTTTTATTCAGCTCTGAGTGGTTGATTTCAGTTCATTTAACAGATTAACTGAAGGGAGCTCAACAAATCATCTCTCATTACACGACGAGTTGTGGCTCACAGCACATTTTAACAATAAGTATGACCTCACAGATCTGCTGCCAGGGCCGTGTTTGTTTCATCTTCTTAAAAACTGCTGTTGAGTTTGAAGTTTTTCCTCTCTAAATGACTCTTACACCTGAACGGCTGCAGAAACAATCAATTCAAACACTTGATACGCTTCATTACGTCCGAACAAAGGAAGCAGAGTCGAGTCTTCTGGCACAGCTTCACCAACTAGCAAGATGCATGAAAATAAAAAGGCTTGAAGAGGTCGAACAGCTCCAGCAGCACTTCAACTTTATGTGACCATAATAACGTTTTTCTTTAAACTACAAGTGTTGCTGGAGCTTTTTGCCCACCACATCAGAACACGGGGAAGATTTCGAAGCTTGTCATTGTTCTCCGCAGTGTGTTGAAGTATTTTTCTGCCCTTTTGGCCCAGATATGTGGCCCAGCAGCAGCTTCCTAAAGAGGCAGAGAGAGAGAATCTGGATGAAAAGAGGAAATGTCAAAAGAGAAAGAGCATTGAATTAAGAATGGAAGAGAGACAAGAGCGATATAATAGAAGAAAGCATGGTTATACAACGGGGAGCCTCTGAAGAGTGTGCCTTTGGCAAGGCTTCTTGAGTACGGCTGCTAAGATAACAAGGCAGGAATTATCTCCCAAAGTGCTATTAATAGCAGACAAGTCACATCTTGTCCCTCAGTGAGAGAGCATCCTGCGCCCAGAGGCACTACTTTCTCATTTTAACTCGTTTTCAAATGTGCGCTTTGACAGACATTTGCAAGCCGGGATGGACCGCCAACACTCTCCATTATGAAGCCTCTCGCCGTCTTCAGCTTCCACATAGTGACTGTTACTGAGCAGAGATTACAGGTGACGTTTACTGACGGGCTAAACACTAAGAACGAATATTATTCTTTGTGGTTTTATTTATCGTTTCTGTAATTTGGATAACAGAGGAGTGCTGGGAAAGAACTGTAACCATGAGGCCTCTTTAGTCGTTCAGGAGCGCTCAGTTATACCAACAATTCATGTTTAGGGGCGCCGGTAGCATAGTGGTTAGTGTGCACACCCCAGAGGCTATAGTCCTCCAAGCGGGCTGCCCGGGCTTGAATCCGACCTGTGGCTCCTTTCCAGCATGTCAACCCCCCCCCCCCCTCTCTCTCTCTCTCTCTCTCTCTCTCTCTCTCTCTCTCTCTCTCTCTCTCCTCTCTCTCTCTCTCTCTCTCTCTCCCTGATTTCTGACTCTATCCACACCAAAGGCACCGGAAGTTCAAAGATTAATCTAAAAAAATCCCAATACATTTTGAAGCTCAGCTTTTTAAGTGGAAAAGTGGGGAATACCAATTATACACGTCAGCACGGGCTTCTTAATTTACCATCTCGTGAAGACGACACATGTTTACACCCCCTGACAACCTCAGAAAAACAGAAATTAAGATGAACTGCTAGTTTTGGTTACTTGTGATGCTCAAACAGAACACAGGACATTATTTCAATCTGGAAAAACAGCAAAGTCTTGGACAGAACACATTTTACGATGTGTCTGGGTCAATGACGCTGCTGTGTGGGAAGTGAAGGGCAAGAAGGTCCAATAGTAACTAGCTGGAAGGGGGCCTATATCGCCACCTACTGTATCGGAGTCGTATACTTAGGTCAATAACTCGATTCTTCCCAGGGCTTGTTTGCTGGGACAAGGACAGTAGGCTGATAACCATTGCTCAACTTAAGGGTGCATGTTAACGTCCTGATTGTTTCTTCAGTTTCGCTTAACTTTCCTTTAACTGTTTCGTGGAGTAAAATCATAAATCTGTGGAGGTTTCTCTTTTCTAAACCGATATGAAACAAACAACAAAGTGTCTCCAAACATGGACAACGAATAACCGACTTCAAGGAAGACTGCAACAGCTGACGAAGATTATGTAATATGTTGATGAGCTCCACAGCTACTTAATGGACCTTGTGGTGTTGTTGCCAAGATCAAACATTAACTTTTAACCTCAGAGCTGCGGCAGATCGCTGATCCATCAAGGTGACCGTTCGTGTACGCCTCAGCGGTTCAGTGCGTAGTGTCTTTTGTGGCTTAGTGAAGGGTTCTTGGTATCAGGATTAGCACACATGACACCAATGCGGCTCTGCTGACCTGGCTGTTATGTCAGTGTCACACTAACCTACAGTAGCATTCGTCTTCGAGGGAACAGGAAATAAGCGCTTAAAATCCGCCTTCAGGACGCCCACTCTCACACTCAGTCAAAGAGAGAGAGAGAGAGAGAGAGAGAGAGAGAGAGGTATATGTATAGAAAGCAGCGTGTCACCCCGTTTGCATATGGCACATTTATTTAAGGAAAGAGTAAGAACAGCAACACAATGTGCTCGCGCTCCACACGCCTCCAAGTGACCACCCACCACATCCGCAGCATAGAAGAGGTGCACAAACAGTGGACCTGCAGGTTCTGGAACAGTCTCACTGATATGTGTCCTCTGTTGTTTAGCGCTCCACACATATTGAATCTGACAGGGGATATTTTGAAGGCCTCTCACCTCCACATTTTGCTCCTCTTCATCTCCAAACAGAGCGCGTACAGTGAAAGACAAGCTGTTTGCCTTTGGCCTTTCGACTTCTTAGAGCGTCTAACAAAGATAGCTCTGTGCGTCCTCCTATGTGGCGGCTACATGTGTTTGTCTTTTCCTGCTATTATTGCCTCTGCAGCGGGCTCATAATCTTCACATCGTGGTCGCAGGGATTTGACAGGGATTACAGTTTTCAGGCCAGCTGCTGCATTTTGTTTTAAACTGTGAGTGACGTTGCAGGGACAGAGAGTTTATATGAGGGATTCCTAATCTGGACGCCGGGGCGATAATGAGAAAGGTTATTTATTTATGACCTTCGACAGCCGCTCCTTCACACGAACAAATGCTCACACACAAGTCGTGATGTTGTATATTTGTCTCAAGACTTTATGACCATCAAGACTTTAACTGTTCATAAAGCGTATTTCAGTAATAAGAGAAAAGGCCTTTCTAAAGCCGGTGAGGTACTCAGTCCCCTGAAACATGGACTAACCTCAGCATTCTACGGGGTCAATGGCAATAGTTGCTGGGTAAGGGGTTCTCTGAGGGGGGCCCACTGGTTCTTTACATGTTGGTCAGTATAAAAGGAAAGGGTTAAACCAGGTAGGCATGCAGTTCAGGAGCAACAGCAACAACCCACCAGCAGCCAACATGAGCAACACCAGCATGAACATGAGGGGCAAGGTACTAGTTAAAAAAAAAAAAAGTATTGGAGTAATAGAAAAAGGCCTGCCACATTGTTTTTTATCTCACCATCACAATTTGTTTTTCACAGATCATCTTCTACGAGGAGAAGAACTTCCAGGGTCGCTCCTATGAGTGCATGAGCGACTGCTCCGACATGACCTCCTACCTGAACAGGTGCCACTCCTGCAGGGTGGAGAGCGGCTGCTTCATGGTCTACGACCGCACCAACTTCATGGGAAACCAGTACTTCATGAGGAGGGGCGAGTACGCCGACCATATGAGCATGATGGGAATGAGGGACTGCATCAAGTCTTGCCGTATGATCCCCATGGTAGGTTTAAAACAACGTCCTGCCTGTTACGAGACTTCTAACGGGGAAATCGGTCCATAACTCGACTAACTTTTTATCCTCTCTCAAACTACAGCACAGAGGTCAGTTCAGGATGAAGATCTACGAGAGGGAGAACTTCGGTGGTCAGAGCCACGAGCTGATGGAGGACTGCGACAACATCATGGAGCGTTACCGCATGTCCGACTGCATGTCCTGCAACGTGATGGACGGCCAGTGGCTGATGTACGAGCAGCCCCACTTCAGAGGCAAGATGATGTACCTGAGGCCCGGAGAGTACAGGAGCTTCAGGGACATGGGCATGAGCGGCTCCAGGTTCATGAGCATGAAGCGCATCATGGACAACTGTTAAATGTTTAGCAAATGATCACTGAATGTTTCATATGTCATCTAATAAAACATTTCTGCACTACTTTGTTTTCCGCCTTTCTCATTGAAAACTAAACCGTGCAATACTTGAAAAAAAATGATGCATAATCAAGCATATTTTTAGGACAACAGGAAACTTTGGGCTAACAGAAAATATACTTAGAAGACCAATCAGAAATCTAACAAATAAAAATAAGACTATGCATTTCAAAGCAGGGTATATGTGAGGAAAGATGTGCTACAATAGATTAATTAATGCTGGATTTTAAAAACAAGGAGATAGGACATTAATTAGCACATTAACCTGCTAGCAGTTGTTGCTCTTAAAGGTCACACCTTCACTTAAGTGACCGCCAAAGTATTTACACGTTTTAAACCCTGGTCGAACTTCAGTACAGCTTTTAACTTAGTATGTGGCAAAGACTTAAAGGTCACATATCCTCCTCCTCTTCAGTGTAAATAAGTCTCAGAGCTCCTCAAAACATGTGTGTGAAGTGTCTTGTTCTAAATCCACTCTGATCCTGTATTTGATCATGCCTATAAACCCCTCTATTTCAGCCCTGCTCAGAACAGGCTGTTTCTGTGTCTGTAGCTTTAAATGTAAATGAGCTGTGTCTGACCACGCCCCTCTCTGGAAGGGCTTTCTATTAGAGTTAGAGAAACATGGTGAAGTGGATTTTATATAATATGTGATCTTTAACTGAAGTATAATGTTACTTTGAGTCTCTTCAACTTTTAGAAAATTAAGAAATCTTTGTCAGTGATTTCAGTTTATTCAGAATGTTTCCTAAATCTCTGAGATCTCAAGAATACAAACTGTATTTACCCGTTGAATGTCCTCCTAAGCCCGGCGTACGCTGTACGAGAAAAGTCGTGGTGGAATGTCCGCTCACACTGTACTGCTGAATCGACACACGAGCAAAGTCCTGTAATCACAGAAAGTCAATAAAATGCATGGATGTACGTCTGCTTAGGGCTTACAGCTTTTAAACACTGTGTCAAAGTAGCTTCCACAACACTGCAAAAAATACATCAGGATTGTTGTTTATTTTTGCAGACTGAGTGGAGTTTTGTTTTTTAAGATATTTTTTGGGGTCTTTTGCTTTTAATAGATAGGACAGCTGTAGAGAGACAGGAAATGTTGGAAGAAGAGAGAGGGGTGATGACATGCAGCAAAGGGCAGAGGTCGGATTTGAACCCACAACCGCTGTGATGAGGACTACAGCCTCGGTACATGGTGTGCGACATAACCGCTTGACTATCCAGCGCCCCAGAGTCAAGTGTTTTTAGTCTGAATATAACAAAGATTTGTCTCTTTTTTAGATTTAAGGGTTCAGGATTTCCTCTAAAAGGTTGAAGGTGCTGAAACAAACAGGGGCTCAACGCTGACCCACTAAGATAGTTCCCAGGTTGCTAATTCGTTAAAAACTTTGGTTGCGAAACATAAAACTGTGTCGTCTTCTTACTGATCTTATATTTAGAGACAGGCAGGATGCAGGTAAACCTTAAAAACAGACAAACTGCGGCCTAAAGGAACGTTTAAAGTTTAATGACAGTCACTGAACTAAAGTCTTTGTATGTTTTATCGGAGGATTTTCAGACTGTTTTCACCGAGTGTCGGCCTCTCTTAATGTTTGATTTGTTTCTAAAAAAGAATTCAAGGTTTGAATGAACAAAAGGGTTCTCATAAACAAGTCCGCTTTAACTTCCTGAGGTACAAAACAGCAGCAGTGCAGCTGTTTACAGATCCCTCAGTACTGTCACTGCCTGTTCATCCAATTTCACATTCATTCATTCATTCATGTAACTCTGCCTGATGCAAATAACTTTAAAACACCTTAAGACAAGCTTAGTGTCCTCTCTGTGCACATTTCTCCAAATGAAAGTCACCTGTTACTCTGCAGCTCTGTAGATTCATGTATTTAAGGTGGAAAATGCAAATCATGAATAAAAAGAAAAGTTGTTTTCCTCTGATGAGCTGCAGATTGCTGAAACTTGGACTCATTATTTCAGTGTTTGTAGAATCCCAACACATGTCCTGGTTACTGCATTTTATTGATACAAACACAGAAAGACGTACACAGTCTGAAATTTTTAAAATACTTGGCAATAAGAACTAAACAGTGAGGACGGGGTTGAAACAGGAGGAACAGGATTAAAGCCAATAAAGCCGCATGAAATGTCAGCTCATCACTGAAGGTAATTACATCCTGTAGCGTCAATAAATGTCCATAAAACATTTTAATCTTATCAGTACTTGTGACGTGTTGTTCTCACTCAGCGTCACATGTTTGCCTCTGTACCTGCAGAGCACAAAGGCGCTCATAAACAGAATAGTGTTGTTTGCAAATGCAGCTGTAAATATGAATGAATATATGTTATAATTAAAACCTCCGAGCAAACAGGCGAGTGTGAACATCCGACTGTAAGGCCAGTAATGCTTGTAATAGAGTCAAAGTGATATAAAGGTGTTGTGTAACTAGTTTGACGTATAAAAGTGTGAGTTATATAATCTATTTAATTTCGATCTCTTACTTAAATACATCCCCTTCTTTATATCCATATTAATCCTCAGTGGTTTGCGTCACTCTGCTGGATCTGTTCCATTACTACGCTGTTAAAAATCAACTTTAAATTCTCACTTTAATGATTTGTTCAGTGTGGCGCTGTGTGACAAAGCCAATAGCACATTTAAAATCCAATTTGTTCTTTCAGAGTAATAATCTATTGTTAGAGTCAAAGAGAGAGAGCGTGACAATGGCGTTGCCGTAGCAGCCTTTAGTTCAGGGATGGTCACAGCAAGGGCCACATTCATTGAATCCTCACTGCCAGGGGGCCAAACTGTAGGATACAAAAATGATTACAGTCAACTATGTCTGAAATTTAACTCAAGTATTCCAGTAATCAAATATTGTTATGGACATATTTTTGGTTTTAATGATTTCATGGCAGATATTGTCATGTTTTCTCCACGTTTCCAATTAATTGATTTGTAAAAATTGACCTGAGGGCCACGTTGAGGGTTGATGGGGGCCGCATGTGGCCCCCGGGCCGCCGGTTGCCCACCCCTGCTTTAGTACATTTCCACTGCAGCTGGCCCTTTAACAAACGCATCTTGGCATCGATGCCTGAAAAAAAATGTGAATGAAATCCAGCCATTCATAAAAATAGTCCTCTGCTGCGCGCTGATTGGCCGAACCGGTCGTCATGCATAATTCATAAGCTGCTCCGTCGCCATTGGCTGCGCTCCTAACGGACAGTGGCGTTCGACCAATCAGCGCGTGTCTCTGTGCCGCTCGAGCCCTGGGGAAAACCGACCGGGCCATTAACGGAAAGCTCAGTCAAGTTTTGCTAGTCGACGGAGGAGCAGCAGTTTGTCCGCGCGCAGGCGACTCTACGACTACCGACACGTTGTTGTTTTTATTTGTGGATATTCTTTCTGCTTTCTGTCGAAGTCCCGGACGAGTTCAGACCCGAACCAGGTGAGCTGCAGTGTTTATTTCGGCGAGAACTTTGCTTTTCCGAAGCCTTGTTTCCGCTAGATGTTTTTTTAAGGGTACAAACGACCTCAACGCCATCTTATTTTAAAGATATTTACTTTGCCAACCATTTTAAATCGGCTCCTTTTCGTGTTAAAACCCACTAAGAGGCTTTTTCAGCGCAGCGTGGATTGTATTTGACCCGAGATTGTATCTGCGTGGATGTTTGCTTTAGCTTATCAGCGCGTGAGGCGACTGTTTGTGATTTTTATGAATGGACGGGCCATTTTTCCTCTCTCCCTCTCTCTCCCTCTCTCTCTCTCTCTCTGTGTTTCCACACGGGTCGAGTTTCACTTCATTGAGAAAAACAAGGCAGGGAAGGGTGGGGGAAGGGCGGGGGGAGGAGGAGTGTAAGGGGGGGGGGGGGGGGGTCTGCTGATCCTGATCCTCGCCCCCCCCCCCCACCTTTCTTCTTCTTCTGCAAAAGTTTGTTCAAAATGTGGATTTAGTAATTTCAGGGCTGTTCTAAAAGTTGGTTTGGATCGCGTCGTAGCCAAGTTTGACTGTTTGCTTGTTTAAAGCTCGGGGACAGTGAAGCTGCAGCTGCACGCGCACTTCAGTTTGTGGGGAACTTTGTCCTGATGGGAATTTCGGGAACTTTTCGCGATCGGATGATTTGTTTCGACTCTTCACTTGTTTTTGTTCTATAATCCAGACAAACTAAGTCTTGTGTTGACCTCTAATTGTTGTTATACATGAACTAATATCACTGAAGTTATTAAACACAACATCACTAGTCTTTATAGTTTACAAAAAGCCTAATGACGTCATTTTTGGCATTAAATCTGAATTAAAAAAACAGAAATAAAATAGTAATATTAGCATTAAAGATTCTTTATAGGAGGAACATGTGCAGGATCGTTCTGAGGATTACAAAGTGGTTTCTGTCTGCAGTGAGTTTCTAACAAGAATGACTAAATCATGAATTCACTTAAATTGTACACAAATTAAAAATATTTGTGTATATTAACTTTGCCTCAAAATGTGTAACTCTTGATTTTTAGAATTAATACATTTATAAGCCACTGGTCTGCAGCCCACTCATCACTACTAGCTCGTGTTGCGTTCAGGGACCATTCTGCACATTATAACTTCATTTTCCACAAATATTTACAGTCTCAGGGTCCGTGCAGTTTCCTCAAATCACTCTGCCACGTTTTTGAAGTGTTGAAGTTTATTCTAATGACCTCCTCCTCTTGTCTCAGTACATGTGTTTCACTCCCTAGTCTCGACTGGCGTGCTGTATTATCGTGTTGTCCTCCACATGAGTGCGTGCACTTTGGGGTCTAATGTTGTAATTGTCATCTGTTTTGTGCGCCTGTAATTACTGCCCAGCAGCTATCCTGGATTCGTCATCTGTTAACGGCACATAGAGGAGTGAGCGAGGAGTGATTCATGTCACAGGTAGACGTGAGAATAGAGGGTCAGCGTTGGAGCTTTATCAAGTCTTACACGGCTGTAAACTGTTCTCGCTCGTTATGTTTGGAGTAAAGGAATCCAGGTCCTGCCAACTCTATAAGACTCTCATCAGCTCTTTGACCTGTCCTTTTGTTTCTAGCTGGTTTGGACGGCTTTGAGTCGTGCACGTCACAGACTCTGGAGTGTCACATTTCTAAGTCTTTTACTCGAGATCTCCAAGCTGATTATAGTAGAAAAGTAGTGCCTGCAGATGGCCAGTGAGTGTGGCTTATATAACTCTCTTACATGATGACGGCGCCTTGTTTACATCGTGCTACTTTCCTCTCCGTAGCTGAATAAAAGGCTGAAAGGAACAAGTTTCTGCAGCATCAGTGTAGGAAGAGGAAGACTGTGAATGCATCACTGTATTGCTTATTACAAGAGCAGTGAAGCTCACAGATCCTACATATGTTTTATATTCAATAATGAGGATAATGTTCTGCAGATAGAGGTCAGGGAAGATACGTTTCATCACGAGTAACAGGATTATTCCAAATGTTTATGTCCATGAAGCTTTTAAAGACGGTGTGAGAGAGGCTCCTCACAAGTTTCAGGATCCCAAAGTGACGTCTTCAAGCTGCAAACATTGCAGAACTTTTAAAAATGACGGAGAGGGGAGAAGATATTTACAGTGGAGAGGCTTGAACCAGCTCAAAAGTATCACTCGAAGCGTTCATCGTTTGTCTCACTAGCTGCAGACTTATTGTCTTTACATCACGAGTCATCGCAGCTCTCGTGAAACTCTATGATCTCCTGATTGTTGATGCATGTGTGCTTCACATTGTGTGTTCTCCAGTGACCCAGGCGCTGTCGCTTTAAAGCGAACACCTCCCCCTCCCCCCTTCAAATATTGGAGCCCCCCAATCACCCAGATAACATGGACGGATTCTACGACCAGCAAGTTCCATTTATGGTCCCTCCCAGCGTAAGTGGACACACACGCTGACCTCACACATCACATCACATCATCGTGGCACCTTTTTATAGCCGGACCTCAACGCAGATCCGTTTGCTTTGATGGCAACATCTTAAATCTCAAAGTGACGTCTGACATCTCTTCTTCCTTTTCCCAACAGCACAAGTCTCACGTGGAGGAAGCGTCTCACAGCAGGCCTCTGAACGACAGGAAGAGGAAGTTTGTGGACACAGAGCTGGCCCAGGACACAGAAGGTACACATGATGCACCTGCACACGTTAGATAAACTGTCATTACTGTATTTTAATTTAAATATGCAGATACAGCGGTGGCTCAACATCCGTCTGTTCTTGGTTTTTCAGAACTTTTCCAAGACCTCAGTCAGCTGCAAGAGATCTGGATTGCAGAAGGTGAGTTCTTTTACAACTTTGTTAGTTTCTCCCCATGAAATGTACAATATCTCCTCCATCTTTCCAGGTGATCCAGGTAAATTCAAAGCTTGATCCAAAGACGACGGGACTTGGTTAAAGATCTCTAAAACGTTGGATCAAGCTTCCAGCTTTAGAGATAAAAGCTCACTGTGAAGATATTATTGCACATGCAAAAGTTCAGGGGAATAATTGTGCTAAAGTAATGTTGACTTAGATATGTGAAACAGGTAAAGATGCACTGTCTGTGTGTTTCAGCTTCACTATAACATGCTGCTGCAGAGTTTACAGATTAACTTGATGAGGATGTGAAATATTGCGTTTTTTGTTTAGTCGAGCAAGAAGGGCAAAGTCCTCTGCAAGAGAAACTGCTGACCACGGTCGCTTTTAGGTTTCCAAAAATAACCCAGATGTATCTCCAGAAGATTTATAATCCCCCCCCCTGTTTCAGTTTGTATGCATGGATGTGTGAAGTTATCAGAGGGTCATAAACGTGTCTTATTTGTTGGGTTTTTCTCACTTGTGCTTCGTTCTCGTTTATGTGTACAGCCCAGGTGCCTGATGACGAACAGTTTGTCCCAGATTTCCAGTCGGATAGCTGTGAGTACCTGATGTTTCTCTCTTATCTGTTCGTCTTTTGTGTCCATGTGTGAAAAAAAGAAAGAATCTGCAGCTCTTTTTTTTCGGATGTGGATAAAAACCTGACTATGATTAGGAAGGAAGTGGCAGCACTGCATCAGAAGATTTCATAACAGAAAGTGCGTGGGCTTCTTTTCTGCTTTGAAGAAAGAGCTGTTGTTCTTTTCGAGTTAGCGTCCCTGACCAAGACGTCCAGCTCACCCGTCGTTTATTGAAATGTCTCCATCCAGCCGAGGACAAACACCATCCTTCCTCTTGAAAAACACAGCTCTGGGAAAGGCTGCCCTCCCCCTCTTCCTCCCTCCCTCCATTTTGAGTTTTATCAGCCGATTGGCATGGGGCATCACATGAGCCAAGCCTCTAATCTGATTTCACACTTTCCCGCACTCGGGCCCTGCTGCTGAAGTGGGCTAGATTCCAGCGGATGGGGCGACTTCAGAGCAGATCTCACATCCCTAAAAAACTGTCCCGCCTGTTTGTGTCTGCACACTGATTTTAAGCCTGCAGCTGAAGGATACATTTGAATTATGCCCAATGGAGCATTTTATGAACTCCCCCCTCCTCCTCCTCCCCTCTGACTTTCAGAGTTTATGTTTTGGTCTGATGCGTAGGAGGTAGAGACAGGGTGTGGTGGCTGCCTGTCTTTGTCAGTGCTGCCTCTATAAATCTTGGTTTCTGCGGCTCAGAAAGCTGCAAACTGACCGCTAAGCTGCAGAGCTGCAACGTATTATTGAGGTCAATGCATTGACATGTATGTATTCTTCTAGAGGGCCTTTGAAGGTTGTGTTCATGTGTAGGTTTATACTGCATGTAGTCAGCACACTGTAAATAAAGCTGTGGGGTAGTCTTTGACCTTGTGGGTACTCTGTGTGTGTGTGTGTGTGTGTGTGTGTGTGGGAAACAGAGTAGTGGGGTTGGCAGTTGTTTCTGTTGCTAGGCTGCAGACTGCTTGCTCTCACAAACTGCCTATTCACCCAAACTTGATGTTTTGATATCAGTCATTAGGACATCACATGGTGTAACAGCCGTTCACTGACCCCTTTTCTTAACGGTCTTATGTTTCTGTTGAGCGGAGGATCAACTTAAATCTTCAGTATCACGTTTTAATGATTCTGTACCTGCACTCGAGTGCTTCTTTGGTTGAATGACATGAAAGATTTTCTATTAAACAGATATCAATGATTGTTTTTCCCTTGCTTGAGTCTGCACAAAATGTTATCTGAAGTTCCGGGGAATCTTTAGCTGAATTCACATGAAAAGTCAAACTCTTCAGCTCAGATTTTTTGGGGTCTTGGGTTGCCATAAAAAGAAGTATCTGCTAATGTAACCTACAAGCTCTTCAGAAAATGATGCAGTCAGCAGTCAAGGTGAGGCCAGCTGCTGCGGAGGCCTTGGACAACCAAAGCAATCAGATTTTATCACAAAGCTCTGAGACGCTGTGTGGCACTACTAGCAATACATTTAATTATGCCGTATTAGTAGCAGAAAGACCCGCCTGCTCTCCCTGAACACATCCCTGAGAGGAAAGGTTATTGTGTTTTACTCAATATGGCAGCCGTTCACACTTTCACAAAACTCCGAGTCTTTGGGGTGAGCTGCATGTGTGAACGCAAACTGCTGGAAATAAGTTTAAGAAAAGCTTGGCGCTTGGTTCAGTTTAAAAATGCACATCTGGTGTAACTGTAGAGTTTTAATACTTACATTATCCTCATATATGAAATAGTAATCCTTATCATATCAACAGATTCTTGCCACTTCCCATCCCTGTGCAGAAGAAGAGTTTAGTGCACTTGCTTGTTAATCCACCCCCTGCTCACCGGTCCAAAGTTTCCTAATCTCTCCATTATTTACTCTCCCCTGTGTGAGAAGACTCCGTCCAGCCATTAGGCTGCAGAGCGTGCACCCGGGAGCTCACGTGCACATTGTTAGCCCCGCGCAGGTCCATCAGCACCACGGCTGATTTATTTGGCTCCCGCTCCTCTGCGCCAGGGGATCTAGTTTCTGCCCGGCTATTATGTGGCGCCCCGGAAGCTGCAGCCAGTGTCTAATGGTTACAGCACGGGAGAAGAAAATCATTCATCGCCATTAGATTACAGCCACACTGATTCATGGGTATTGGTATTGGCCTGCTCTAATGGGAATCAGACGAGGGGCTTGATAGCTTCTGTGTGTACAGTGCAGTTAGTTTCGTGCTACCTAGCTGTGTCGGATGGATGGATGTTTTCAGAGCAAAGAGTCGGCGCTCATTAGGGGAGGATGATATATTGCTGCTAAGTGTCTCTGTCAGTCGAGGGAGTAGACATTGACCATACATCCATAATCCATCCGTTTAAATGTGGTTGAGATAACTGCTGCACTTCTGCTTATGGCTTAAGAACATATCTGGAGTTTATCTAATGCACTCTGTTGTTTGTCTCCTCCTCTGTAGTGATGTTTCATGGCGCGCCACCCGCCAAGATCAAACGAGAGCTGTCCCCCTCCGAAGATCTCTCTCCCTGCCGCCAGGACCGGAGTCCCATGCCCTACGGAGAGAAGTGCCTTTACAGCTACAGGTATGTGGAGAGCGATCGCATTAATGAGCACAGCAAGTCGTATGGGTCATCCTGCTGTGATTAAAACCTCTTCTGACTCTCTCTCCTCCTCAGTGCCTGTGACAGGAAGCCCACTCCCGGGTTTAAGCCATTAACTCCCCCCTCGACCCCCGTCTCTCCTTGCGGCCCCACCAGCACAGCAGTAACGCACCCACTGAGCGAGCAGAGCCCCCCTCCTCCACATCCCCACCCCCATGTAGCCAACTCAACCGCAGGGCAGCGTCCCGTTCATGTTCAGCAGCCTATCACAGCGAGCACCGGCTCCCCCAACCAGCAGGCCCTCCCAGTCCACAGCCACACCCCGCCCTTCGCCGTGCCCTGCGCCCCCATCAGCCAGGATGCCAACACCTTCACACCTGAGCACAGGTGAGCACTCACACTTTTGCTTTCAGAGTTTTTGCTTCTTGAGAGCTTTTCAGTGTGCATGCAGAACGAATATGAAATGAAACTTGGGCCCAATCCTTAAACTTTAAGTTTTAAGGGTCCCAAACCAGGTTCAGCCTTCCAGGAGCTAAAGGAGGTTACAACCTCTCCTTGGGAACTTCTTGGGTCTTATTGAGCTTCTTGTTTTCAGAGATGTTATTAGATATTCTAATGGATGTTGAAGTGTTTGTACGATTATTTGCTCAGCAGAAATGTCAAACATTTGCTGGTTCTTCTCCCCAAAGCGTTGGCTCTACCTCAGAGTGGGAAAATTCTTCCACCTCTCCATTTGGTGTTTGCACCTTTTGAAAAAAACAACAACGCTCCGTTTGCTCTGCGGTTCTAAAGACTATATGACCAAATCCTAAAACAAACAGGACACCTTATCCTTGAAGGGAACATGCAAAATGAATTTGGTGTTAGGGCTCCCGGCGTCAGAAACTGTAATACGTGACTTTCCAAATGGGAATATTCACACTAAGACGCCCTCAGGCTGAAAACACAGAGCTGCCTGATTGACGGATCTCATGTCCTATTAGCTTTTGATACAGATTTAGTGCCTTACAGTTGGTTTCCATTCGGGTAGAGTGACATAAATAAGATTAATTTTGTTGTGGCGTTCCACATAACGACTTAAACCTTGTGAGAGCAACTTTCCAACCCCGGAGCTGTAAACAAATTGTCTTTCTTCTTTTTCCACCTGGTGTTTAGGTTCCAGAGGCAGATGTCAGAGCCATGTCTACCTTTCCCCCCATCTGACAGCCAAGGACGCCCCCAGTTCCTGCCCCAGCCTCCAAACAGCAGCAACAACAGTCTGCCACGGGACAGCCGGCCACCGTACCACCGGCAGATGTCAGAGCCGCTGGTAGCCGTGCCTCCTCCACAGGGATTCAAACAAGAGCTCATCGACCCACGATACACCGAGCAGGGCGTCCCCACCATGGGCCCCCCAGTCCCGCCGCAAGGGCCTCAACGCCAGGCCAGTTTCCACCCCATGGCCATCAAGCAGGAGCCTCGGGACTTCTGCTTCGATTCTGGTGAGTAGCACAGTTTGGAGAAGAGAGATTTATTTTTGAGCGGTTCTGCTTTTATTTGGAAAGAACGGTGGATAGAGCAGGAAATCAGGGAGAGAGAGAGGGGGGTGAGATGCGTGAAAGGAGCCGCAGGACAAACATCTCAAGTTATAAAAGCTAAAATGAAATTAGAGTGCTGTTCCAGGATGCAAATCATACAAAAAGTAGACGGTCTGACAACTCTTTTTGGCTGCTCTGCGACTTAAAAAGGGATCAAAGTATCTGAGCTCCTTTGAGCAGCATCGTACATCAGCTAACATTAGCACTCACGTGGTTCTTGGGTAACATGATTGCAGTTTGTCAGATTCTCCACTTCTATGACTTGCAAACAGAGACCACAGCATTAAGATTCCCGCTGAGTGAATACGGTGAATGAAGCTTTCTCCTACTCTGCGCACTGTGAAAGTGATTGTCTCAGGTTTGTGTGCACGGAGAGCGGGCTGAGGGTGAGGAATGTGCCTGGCCATGTTTGTTCTGGGCACCGACACATGCCTGTGAGTTTTAGCACTGATCGCACAGGTGCTCAGTTCTCACACACAGACACATACGCACTTTCAAAGTCCTAATCTGCATCATTCCTCCAGAGTCACACCAGTAAAGTAAAAGTGGGTCTTTTAGCTCAGCCTAAGCCTTCAAGGGCAAGAAGTAAATAGGTCACTCATCCAGCCAGGTGCACAGAGTCTCTTCTCTGAGCCTACCTGGAATAGATCTAGGCCAACGCCTGCAGAGGACTCATTGACCTGCAGCACAGCGGTCGATTATAAGAAGCCTGGAAACTCTTACAGAACACAAAAGAGGCCAAATGGTGCCCATCTTCTCCAAAAAGCTTGTCCCGGCAGTGACGGCTGTTTGCTCACGTGGTACAAAGCAAACAAGGCCGAGTGACTGTCGGGGCATTGTTTGATCCCAACGCCCACACACCCAGCTGTTGTCCCCTCGCTCTGGTGCATTAACATCCCTTTTCCCTGATACTCGGCGACTCTTTTTCATCTTTTCTCAAACACTCTCATTCCTTTTCTGCCTGTTGGTTGGTGACCGGCTGGCTGGGCAGTGATGTAATGATAAATCCTCTTAGCTTCTTATGGCCTTTAAATACCTACGTCACCGAGGACTAGCATCTGTAGATGGACGGGAGAAGTGCATGTTCGGCATTCCAACAGGGAACATGTTGTTACTGCAGTGTGGGTGGTCTACTTTGTAGATACCAACAAAACCAGCAATCACACCCCAGTTTGTTTTAATCCAAGTGTTATCAGCCTGTCATGATCCCTTTTTCTCTGCATACATGCTAAGATTGGACACCAACCTCCTGCAGACTCTCTCCTAAAGGGAGGACGAGCCGTAAAGAAACACTTTCTGAAGATCGATTTCTGCTCGTCTTATCAGCAGACAGGAAACAGAATAATATGCGGGGGTGGGACAGCACTGCAGAGACACTGAGAACGGAAGACAGGCCTGGACCCTCAGGGGGGGAGGACTGGTGTAACTCGATTGTCATTGAGATTTAAAACAGCAGCCATGGTGCTAATCTTATTTACAAGCTGGTTGGACATGCGAGGGATGTTGTGTGCTGCTCTCTCGTCTGGGCTGTGTGTGGGAGTTTGGGATCGGGCATTTTTCAGCCCAGCTGTTGCAGCTACAGGCCAACAACAAAAAGAGGCCACTTTGTAGTCCATAGATAGTATCAAAGCTTTTAGAAGGCAGTCCTACTTTTGAACCAGAGCTGCAGTGTCAAAGAGAAATGCTCCGTCTATAATGAGAATATGTGTCTTTCTATCAATGCTACGTGTAGTTGAACAGAATCACAATCTGAACTAAAGAGTGGAGAAGAACATACTGGAGAACAGGAAACAGAATGCAGCAGGTTCATTAGAGCACGGAGATCGTAGAGGTGGCGTGCAGGAGAAACTCTAAATAAAGTCAGAGTGAAAACTTTGTCTGTGTGTGTTCACACATGCAGCTCCTCCTGCAAACTTCAGGAGTTTTTCAGGAGTGTTCTGCTGGTGTGAAGACACTAAAAGTGTTGTTAAAATACAAAGTGATGCAACTGCACGATAAACACGACCCTTTTTTTTCCACAACATGATGCTGGCATCAAATTCATATTGGGCTTTTTTTTCCAAAATTCTCAGTTTCAACTTTTGATTTGTTGTCTTCGGCTTCAAGGGTTTCAATGTTTGTATCTTTGTATCGATGCCGATCCACTAAAACAAGATGTAGTTTCATTCCAGCTTTAAAAAACAGGCTATATGTTGGATGTAGTATTTATAATGTGTGAAATTTACGCCTCCTATATCTGTACCAGCCTCAGAAATCCTATATCAGCCTTTAGCCTCCTCTATAGTCAGACACACAGCGAGGCTAAGTATCAAAGCCGTGGATCTCTGCGCACAGTGGCAGAGATCCAAATATATCTGTCAGCTGCGAGGCGGATTTTGACTTATTATACATTTGATATGACAGCGAGGGTGTCTCTGGTCTAAATTTACACCCTCTTCTTCTTTGTTTACAGAAGTGCCTAACTGTCAGTCATCGTTCGGGAGAGCGGGGAGCTTCTACCAAAATAACCATGAAAGTAAGTTTCAGATGATTGTCTCCCTTTTTGAGTCCCAGGTGTTTGAATGATTGCATTAGCGAAGGCCGTTTCTCTGCCACCCTGAACCTGTGAATCGAGCTGCTGGAAGCTCGGCTCGCTGATGGCTGGGTGGGAGAAAAGCGGTCAGCGGTGTTAAAGTGTCAGCTCAAGGGGAAGTGAATGTATCAATGGATGCTGTGTAGCTGCAGCTGGCAGCAGCTCAGCACAATACAAGCCTTCCACTCTTGGGACGCTGCCCAGCTATATTGCTTTGCATGCAGTTTGGATCTCTTGGGCTGAACGTGGACGCTGGCCTTTATGTCAGAAGAAAAGCCAAGTTCCCACGCTCTGTCTGCGGCTAAATATCCTTTAGTTAATTTTGCTTTTTTTCTGTTTTTCTTCCATCGCAGGTTTCTCCTTCGACAGAGATCATCAGCTGTACTTTGACGACACCTGCGTGGTCCCTGAAAGATTAGAAGGTGAGGATGACAGAAAGAATGGCCAGAGAAGTTCAGATACTGTGTGCAGTTTGAGAGGCAGAATCAGATCTGTAGCTCGTGGTGCATAATAAACAGCAAGTCCGCTTCACAGCCTCCATCTGGCAGGAATTTCTCACCACACTGTTGCCGTGTTGGAGCGCCGCTCTGACTGACACTTTCATTTCTCTTCTCTCTTTCCCCTTCTGCCTCTTTTCATCTCTCTGCACTTCATTCTGCTCTTGCATAAAAGAAGATTTGTTCTTTTCTTTTGGCACGAGGAACCACGCACTAACACATTATTATCTAACGATATACTGAAATAATAAGACAACGTTAAAACTGATGAGAAACGTCTACCAGTGATAACTTTCCCCTCTTCTTTGACTTACAGGCAAAGTGAAACAGGAGCCCTCTGTGTACCGTGACGGCCCCCCCTACCAGCGCCGCGGCTCCCTGCAGCTCTGGCAGTTCCTGGTCACTTTACTGGACGACCCCGCTAACGGTCACTTCATAGCCTGGACCGGCCGTGGGATGGAGTTCAAGCTCATTGAGCCCGAGGAGGTCAGTACTCAAGCAGCAGGTTGTGCAAACAAGAAAAATCAAACCAATAATTCACTTTTAAATGAAGACATTTCTAAAGGGAGTACATCACAATCTTTACTGTACAAGTGAAATTGTTAGAATATGTTGATTCTGATGGCCTGTTTCCCCCCAGCGGTCCGGTTCAGTACGGTACGCCTTTATTGGTGTTTCCATGGTCAGAAGTTGGAATGGTACCAAAATAACTGATCTGTACCGTCTCACTTTTATGCTCCCCTTCTGTTGGGGTGCCAAGCGTACGATCTGACTCTAAAAGCTGGAGGTAGACACACTGTGTTCCTTTGATTGGTTTAAAGAGCTGTGTGACAGCATTAATAAAAAAACAAAACACGCCATGTTTGAATATCCCGTGGGTGTCCAGAGAGTCATTTTAAGGTTGTTTTTGTTAATTTTGTGACTAATATCAGCGCCGAGCTCCGCCCCATGGACGACCACGGAGGTGCAGACCTCTGCTGGACGTCCTCCACTGTTGCCTTTGGTTTCCTGTCATGTTCTTCTTCTTGAAATAATTGGCGGGCTGCAGTGTGTCGCGCTGCAATTACTTACACTCTGTTTACAAAGTAAGGGTACGGTTGCCGAGTTAGCCGTAACAAACTGTACTGGACCGGACCGTACCGCCTGGTGGACATGGGGCTTAACCATGATGAAAATAAAACAAGTAGGCGCCTTACAGGAACTCGTGTTTTTATGTCCTCAGGTTGCTCGCCGTTGGGGCATCCAGAAGAACCGACCGGCCATGAACTACGACAAGCTGAGCCGCTCGCTGCGCTACTACTACGAGAAGGGCATCATGCAGAAGGTAAAGGCACGTTCACTCTTTTGTTTTCTCCCCCCCCCCGCCCTCGTCCCTCACAAACCTCCGTGCTGCAGAGAACAGTCGAGACGGTCGGTGTTTGATTACAGCCAGCGGGGAGTTCTCTGATGTCGATTCTTATCACAGCTCGGGGCTAAATAGTCGTTCTGAATAAGACGCCTCTGCTGCTGGATTTATTATTCTCAGGCTGAAATTTAAGACACTTTGCTAAAATCTTTGTGCAGATGATGTGCTATTTATAAACCAAGACCCAGATTTGACATGTTTGGGGATCTAACTGACAAGTGGGTTTGAAACAACAGGTTTTGGATTTACTAAGATGGGTTGTAACGGCTGCAAAGAGATCAAGTGTTCTTGTTTTGGCCTCTGACTCGCTCTGACATCATTACAGTTAAAGGGAAACCTCGTATAAACCTTAGTGCGGCAGTGGTAGAGTCAGTCGTCTCTCAAACTGAAGGTCGAGGGTTCGATCCTCAGCTCCTGCAGCCACACATCAGATGTGTCCACAGGCAAGACACTTGACCCCAAGTTGCAGGTTGAACAGTGTGCAGGAGCTTTCCTGTAAGTTAATGATTACATTGCAGACGTTATCGTCTCTTTGTGGCTGCAGGCTGAGGCCACGTTTTTGCCGTGTCTACCCAAAGACCTGCAACAAAAGGGTCCTAGATCGGTTTAAAATGAGTGAAGCTCCCCTTTTATATTGAGTAAGATAACTTTACTGTAAACTGAAGTCTATGGAATATATCACATATTCATGAATATAACATTATGCATGCCTTCAGATTGAGTTAAGAATGTCTCGTCTTGTCCCTCAGGTGGCAGGTGAGAGGTACGTGTACAAGTTTGTGTGCGACCCCGAGGCCCTCTTCTCCATGGCCTTCCCCGACAACCAGAGGCCCAACCTGAAGGTGGACCCCGACAGCCTGCCAGGGCTGGACGACGACACGGTGCCCCTCACCCACTACGACGACGCTGCCCCCTACCTGCTGGATGCCGCAGAGCAGTGCGTGGCCGGCTTGCCCTTCCCAGACGGCTACGGCTACTAAAAAGTCCCGACCCACGACACACATTGACGTGCAAAAACAGTTCCCTCGATGCCCACTCTGGACCTGCTGAGCTGCGTGGAAGATTAACCTCGCACTCTTGGCTCCTTGGAAAACCTTCAGAAAAACTCTTGAAGCCCCCAAGCTACAAATGAGGGGAAAAACCTGCGACATAAGAGTGGAAAGGAGAGGAACCAGTGAGGATGAACTGGACTCAGTAGCTCTGCCCCAGCTTAAATAAGACGCGGGGCCGCTGTTTCTTCAGAGACCAAACAAGGCGAGGCCACACGCCGCCATCTTTAAGAAGAACTTACAGCAAGACATGTTGCATTTCTGATTTTGTGACAATCTGCTTTTCTTAAAACTAAAACAGAGTGAAATTGTTTAAAATCTAAATTCTATCGTTGCCTTTTTGGGTCCCCGTCCCCCACATGTTCACGTCACCACATCTCAAAGTACAAAGATCCGTTAAAGGGCTTTAATTTGCAAAAACAACGGATTGACAAGAGAACAGCATCCTCTAATCCCACAGACGAGTTTGTGTTTCTGTAGATAGGACTCCTCTTTCTTTTAAATATGCCAGCTGTTTGTACACTTTGGTTGAGACCCAGGACTCTCAGGTTTCTGGGGCGTTGCTGTATTTTCAGGCTAGTCGGTCGGGCTGCTCTCTCTCTCGTGTTAAACGTTCTTTTAATCGTACCGCCACGTGTAACAGATTGTATCTGCTTCCCTTTAGAGACTGCACCCCTGCAGTCTATACAGTACACTCCTCTGTATCATGTCTGTTTTATCACTGCTGGGTCCTTTTTTATCGAGATGATTAGCACTCCATCTCCTCTGTTTTCAAAAGGGATACACGAGTACATATTTTCCCGTGAACGCCTAACATCGTGTATGATAAACGTTGATTTTCCTCCCTTCTTTTTTTTGTATTCCTGTCTGGGTGCTTCATGTTTCCTCGTCGATGTACTAGATCCTCTGATGCACCAGTATGGCAGGAGCATCAGGAAGTTGCATGCAAAAAAACAGAAGTTTTGTATTTTATTTAGACATTTTGACAACCTTCTTTTTGGACACCTCTGCCGCTCACAAGTTGTCAAGCGGAGACTTCTGCTTCTCTTTGCATGGTGTACGTGTCCACTAACATATCGCTTTACTGTCTTTGGACAAGGAAGATATTTGTGATATTCTCTGCAGTTTTATTTTTGTGTTCTTTATGTATGTTTCTGAACCGGGGCAAAGACAAAACGTATATAAAAGTATATATTTTTGCTATAAGGCTGCATTCGTTTTGATTTTGATGTATAAGCTGTATAGATCTGCCTCTAATAGACATGTACCTTTTTTCAAACGGATCCCTACCACGCTCCTCCTGCAGATGTTTCTTTAAGAGGCCTCTTGTGTTTGGGTTCGGATGAGAGGGAGGTTTTTATCTCGCCTGTGAAATGTGTGCACGTAAAAGGCCAGAGTTCCAGCAAAGGCCAAAACCAAGACACACGTTATCATGGGATCCGGCCCGAGCACGGGGGGGAGTCTGCTCTTGTATAGGCTTCAGCCCCCCTGTCCCCCTCCTCTCCCCTCCCCTCACAATGTGTTTCTTACACTGCTGAGTTTATTATAATCTGTACTGGGTACAATAAACGGTCCTTTATGCTTCACTGCCTGCAGTCCTAGTGTGTTTCATCACCCCCCCCCCCCCCCCTGCGTGCAGTCGGTCGGTCAGCTGACTGACTGCTGTGGTCTGGTGCTCACTCTGCTTGACCTGGCTGATTTCATGAGTCACATGCTTCTGACTCTTTTCTATGTTTCTGCGTAAGTGTTTACTCTCTTTTTTTAACCCTGAGGCCGACGTGTTTGAGCAACATCTGGTGAGCCGTGCACGAGAGAAAAAAAAGCACCAATCAGTGAAAAAGTGAAACCGAAGAATAAAGGAAATCTCTGAAATGAAGGGAAATAAGGTTCAAAGTGCTGAATATCTCCAAGATGAGAAACATACCTGGTAAGAATACTTCAAAAAGACGCCCTAAGAGGGTGCTGGATCCAAAAACAGGAATAGGTCAATAGAAGCAAACGAGATCAGCACAGCAAAGAGCCAACAAAGTCTGAGGACCAGCATGTTGGCTCGTCACTTGTCAAGACATTTAAAGTCCCCATGATGTGAAAACGGGTTCAATGTTCATTTATCTGCAAATATAATAAAGCCAGTGCACGTGCATGCAACTTGAAATAAGGAAATATATCTAAAAAGCAGCACAGCCAAACAAAGAACAACAGATGTATATTAGTCTTATAAACAATGAATAAAACGTTATATTTATTAAGAAAAAAAGCCTCAATTTAGCACATTTTAACAATTATTTTACCAGCAAAGAAATATTCTCGTTGAGATACACGATCTCTTTTTCTGGTTGAGACGGCAGCATCAAAGTTTCAGACAAAGAAGAAAAGAGGACCAATCAGAAGCTTTCAGCAGAGAAACGTGCGCACAGTCGTCAAATGATCCTTTACCAGGGGCGTGTCCAGATGTGTCGCCAGGGCTGACATGCCCCCCTTGATATGTGATTGGCCATCCCAGGTGCCACCCCCAAAAATTCTAAACTGTGATTGGTTATTTGCCCGGTCAGAGGCGGGACTTGTCTTAAAACTGACTTTTGGTATCAGTGTAGCAAATTTTCTTTTGTTTGTACCTTAAAATGTAAATAAAAACTGTTCTTATAATATGATAATAATCATAAAAATACTTACTACACATTCATTTCACAAGAGAGGTGCATATGGAAGTAATACACAGCTTAACTTTCCAAAATACTTTAACTGGAAATGTTTCAGACGTTGCCAGTTTAAGTTTTTTTGCAATATTTGAAGTACTTTAAATTGTGCCTTTGAACACGCTCCTGTTGCCGTCATCTTTTGTAATAGAGTGGATATGATAGGTAGAGTTAGACAGGGTAGAGAACTCATTTTTAATGATGCATATGTGCATCACACTTCATAAGTCGGTTTGGTCACCCCCCCTCCTAAAAGTCTGGACACGCCCCTGTGCTTTATCCTGTTTTTAAAATCTCCCAAGCCGACTACATGCTCGAGTTTAAGGCAACACATGTATGAGAAATGAGATTCCCTTAAATTGAATCTCATCTTTGGGATGTTAAATAATTGTGCAGCATATTAAAGGAAATGTTTTTTTCTGCAAGTCAGCAAAGTTTTCTGTCTTTGCTGCAGGGGCGTTTCCAGAGGGGTGGCCAGGGTCGGCATGGGCCCCCCTTTAACTCTTATCGGCCACCCCATGGTGCTACCCCAAAAATCCTGAACTATGATTGGTTATTGGCCTTGCCTAAGGTGGGACTTAAGTTGAAATCTGCTATTCAGGCTGTGTTGTAACAGGCAGCTCGTAGTTTTCAGTGTGCAGATGTTTGTTTGAAATGTTTTAAATCCTTTAAATCGTGACTTTGGAGGAACATACTGTTTTAAATCCTTAAAGAATGAATCTTAGAAGATGAATATGTTTCCGTTATCTTGTGTTACTTAAAAGTCGATGTTATTAGAGCAGACAGAACTCTTCATTCATGTGTGTACACACAAACTTCAGGCCACCCCTGCACAGGTCAGAGCCCCAGTTGGGCCACCCTAGTCCAAAAGGTCTGGACACGCCCCTGCTCTGCTGCATGTCTATACTAGGATGAATGAGTGCTGCGATGTGGTAAGAGTGACAATAACACAGTTGATTCTGTTTGATTCTAATCTGTTATTTATTTGCTGGAAGATGAAAAAGATGAGATGTTATGTATGGAAGAACAAACAGGACATTATCTGTAGTTTTGTGCTCAAGGTTTATCTCTAATCTAAACACAGAAGCAGAGAGTATACTAAAAGGATCTGTGAAATCGATCAATCTTTATGGATCAGTTACACTTTAATGTCCCTGTGCAGTAAATCATTCTCAGTTTGAAGCCTACAGAGAGCTCCGTCAGTATGTTGCACAGATTGACGTTTTGGTTGCTGTAATGAGTGTGAAGAATTATTCATGAGTTCAAGTATTTGACATACGCCATAAATATTCATGTTTCCAAAGTGAGCACTCCTGAACGATGACAGTGAGGTGAAAGTGAAGTCTGCAAGCTGGCATAACACCCGCATCGATGCATGAGATATACAACTTTATATTTGTTTAGCTTAGTTTATTAGTTTATCTGAGTCAGGGACAGTGTACAGAAAAACATCAGTCTCAGAAGACAAAAGATGCCTTGTACCAGATTTAGCTAACGAGCTAATTTCCATCTGTTGTCCCTGGGCAGAAGGTAACAGTGGTGGTAAAGGTCACATATTCTGTAAAATCCTCTTCCCCATGTTTCTCTAACACTAATATGTCTGTCTACAAACCCTCCAATGATGAGAAAAGTCCATCCTCTCCGTCTTTTGCCTGCTTCACTTTTCAGAAAATGTGTGCTCAAACAGGCCGTTTGGAGATTTTCCCTTCATGACATCACAAAGGGCAGTAACCCCTCCCCCAGGTGGGTGACACTCCCACAGCTAGGTGTTTGTTCTGCCCTCTGAGTCTGCCTTCTCACCGTAAACAATAGGACATGGAGCGAGAAAGCCCGAGCCACCCAAGCCCTTCCAGAGAGGGGCGTGGTCAGACACAGCTCATTTACATTTAAAGCTACAGACACAGAAACAGCCTGTTCTGAGCAGGGCTGAAATAGAGGGGTTTATAGGCATGATCAAATACAGGATCAGAGTGGATTTAGAACAAGACACTTCACACACATGTTTTGAGGAGCTCTGAGACTTATTTACACTGAAGAGGAGGAGGATATGTGACCTTTAAAGATTGTGGATGGTTTATGATGGTGGTTTCAAACAAGCACAAAAGTCCTGAAAATGTCCCTTAAATTTGCATGTGTGGATGCCTTTAATTCTTTAACATTTGTATCGTTGTCTTCACATCTGAGTTGAAAAAATGGATTGGCGCGCAATGGATCTCTTGATATACTGGGCCGCTAAAATGTTGTTACAGCATGTCAACAACGATGTCCTTTACATGCAAACATTTTCTTTCCATTCCACTGCAATGACCGTTTTTTTTCAAAGTTGTCCGACCAACCTGAAGTCCAACCTGGTCTCGTCGAAACCTGTCGACATAGGGGTTTGTGTGGTCTGAGTGTTGTATGAAGCAGCAATTGACCTCCGTCGTCCATTGAGGCGTCTCTGCTCGTCGACATAGTGGGAGAGTAACTGTGTCCGTATGTGTGAGCATGTAAAAAGTCCAATTGGCAACATTAGCACCAGCACTAGTTTGGTTGTGTCTGCCATCGCACTAATCTCATGTAAACTGAAGTGACATCGTCACACAATGATGTCACACGGAGGTAAAGTCACGCACAGCAAACTCTGTTTTCCCCGTCTACACAGAAACACCTTAAACGGAGATGCTGAACATCTTCACCCTGAGAGGAGTTTTACTAAAGGAGAGTTTTCAGAGACATAAAACGCAGTTTGTGTACGAAAAAGAAAAAAGAGCCGTTCCCCGTCAGCCTTTTGTTTGGTCTGTTTGTTCACATGAATCCTCAAAGTCTGCTTTCACGTCCTCTGAATGTGAAACAAGTTGCTCAAATTGAACCGAATTACAAAACTTCATCATCAAGTGAATTCTAGCTGTTGTATCGAACGCTGAGAGATTTTAAGCTGTAGAGTCTCCATGGACTTGACTGTATGTAATATTGTGGGTTTTTCAAAGCTTCCCTGAGGCATGTTGGTCTTATCAACCGTGTTTGACGAGTTAAAACTTCTACATTCTCCTGATCTGAACTACATGACGTGCTGCTATCTGACATGCGATAAAGCTGAGAAGCTTTAGACTCGGGCTTTGTTTGGATGGCCGGCAGCTCTCTGCATGGTGTTGAGTCAGAGCCTTATCAAACCACAGAGTGTAAAAAGCCGAGCTCTGGTCTCCAGTAACACAGCCTGGCAGGCAACTTTCCATTGATTGAGAGCACAGAGTGCCTTTGAATGCTATGAAAGAGCTTTTAGTGTGCTCATGGGAGGTGCCCTGCCCTGATAGATTGTGTTTATGTGCGAGTGTAGTCGCCTCCAGCTCTCACAACACATGTTTCTTTTTCATAAACTCGACTTCCAGGTACTCTCTGTGTTGACGTCTTTCTTTGAAACACTTGCTGTATGGCTGTATGGATGGAAAAAGTACACCTCATGTTGACTTCTCTGAACAAAGGATTGATTGGACAACAAAATTCAAGGGTTTTAACCCTTTATCCACCTTTCACCTCTGACAACCAATATCCTCTCTTAAACGAGCACTGCCTGATTTCTGATTTACTTATTCCAGGCTTTGGTCAAAAAGGAATTGGAAAGAAAATGAAAGAATGGTTTAATATAAATAAATTATTACTGAATCTTGAAAAAACACATTTCATGGAATTATGGTAATGTGAGGTCGGACTGACTTATGACAAGGCGTACCTGTTGGAGCGATCGGCCCTAGAACACTGGCTAACTCGCAGAACTATATTTAGCAGGGGGCGTCTGTAGCCTAGCGGTTAGTTTAAAAAAAAATCACCCCCGTACAGTGTGTGCCAGTGATGACAATAACTAATCAGACCTGTTTCCTTTTTTTGTACCAGGCTGTAAACATGTTAATCTATGCTGTAAAAATGCCTTTTTTGCCTTTCATGTGTATGTGAATTCCGGTGTTCCTAGAGCCAGCCTCTAGTGGACACTCGAGGAACTGCAGGATTTTGCACTTCCGCGTTGGCTTCATTTTTCAAGACCGGAGGTTGGAGGTTGTGTTGGCCCCATGTACAGAGACCGATAGTCCCCCAAGCAGGCGGCCGGGGTTTAAATCCGGCGTGTGGCTCCTTTCCCCCAAGTCATTCCCCACTCTCTGTCTCTCTCTCTCTCTCCCTGATTTCTGACTAGTACTACCCACACTGTCCTATCTCTAAATCTGTCTCCCGCCCCTGTAAGTACGTCCATACACATTAGTTTTTTAGATATTTTTACCAGTTGAGGCAGATGGCAGTCTATGGATGTGTCTGGTTTTGCTGAAGTTCTCTGCCTGCTAAAAACTAAACATTTCCTGGTTGCCAGATCTTTACTTCAGATTTCATGGTGTCCTTGTGAGTAATATTTTAAAGAAAATAATCTAGACCTGCTAAGATATCTTGGGGTAGCATTTATGATGGTTAAGCGCTTGTAAATAAATCTTAAACGCTGATATTTAAGTCTGGATCAAGCAGCTGACCAACAGACACACCAACATTGCCAAACCTTAAGCCTATGTAGCTAAAAATATTCTCAGTGTACCTTCCCATCCTCCCACTACCTGCTATCCACAGTCCAGATTAGGCCAGGAGCCCGGTATGATGATGCTGATCCATTAACCAGGGACAATTGAGGCTTTAGGAGTGTCTCATCACCTTGGATACTCCATCACTAATACGCACGGCTCCCTATCAGTCTTATCCAGTGCTGCTCATTGAGCTGGGTTAAGATGGGTTAACAGTAAGACGTGGACTGAGTGTACACATATGAAACGAACATCATATACATCAGACAAAATCAATACCAACACAGGGGAACGCAGGGAGAGGAGTGCACACGCATGGTCCTTCAACATGCATTAACCCACATGAGCATTTGCTGCTTCCGAGGAAATTATTGATCCAGACGCACGATGAGGCAGCTCAAGCATAATGTGGTTTCAGCTCTGACTCTTCAAACTATGGCAAGAACTCATAACACACACTTTCTCTCTCTCTCACACACACACACACACACACACACACACACACACACACACACACACACACACTTCATCTGCTTTCTACTGTAGTTTAAAGGAGTGAAAAACACTCTGTTCTTGCTGCGACTACGGCTGAGGAATATGGGTCATGCTGCCAGGAAGAGAACAGCACAAATCTTTCACTTGATTCGGCCAACATGCTGTGTTCGCACAGAGCTAATCACCATGGTGAGACCTTGCTCCTAAAACTCTGTTGCATAACTGATTTCAAACACACACACACACACACACACACACACACACACACACACACACACACACACACACACACACACACACACACACACACACACACACACACACACACACACACACACACACACACACACACACACTTATTCCAGAATTTCAGGACAGTTCAGTTTTTATTTTACATTAAGCACGGCTGCCATCTAGTGGTTTGGTACCATTACTACAAGTAAAAAAATCAATTAAATATATATTATTAATATATCAACCTCTCCCACAGAGGGAAGGAGGCAAAAGGGCAAAACAAATATTTAGAAATAACCAAAGAAGAAGAAAACACAGGAAGAAGGGGCTCCAAACTACAAAATAAGAGTCCTGAAGACGACTCCTCAGACAAATCTAAAAAAACACACATAGGTAACTTTTTGTAATTATAACAAGAAAAACAGTGACATATTAAGGTGCCTGTTACATTTACAGATATTGCTGGATTCCAGTCAATTCTGGAAATAGTGATATTTGTAAATATGTGGGCAGATCAAAAAGCACCGGTTACCGATTAACTTGATTGGCTAAGTGCTGCTGGCTAACCGAGCTAACTACCACCTCATCAAGTTAACGCTTCAGCTCTAACCTGTTGGATATCCCTGTTTGGTTTAATAGTTAATATTTCTCTGATTGTAAAGGTGGAAATGGCCTCCCATCAGCAGCAGGTAATTATTATTGAAATATTCACTTTGTTTAAACGGTCAGTGTAGTTTTAACCGTTGACGTTGGTGACGTCGTCGTGAATAACCGTTAACCAGCCGTTAGCACAAACGCGCTTATTTGGTCCGCGGCTGTTTTTCAGACGTTGTGGTCCAGACCTTGTTCCAGTCCCTGGTGTTCCTGCTGGCCCCTTCCTCTGCCCTACGAGGTGACCCTTTTCCGGCCACAGTTCTCGGCTAATGACTACGCAGAGACGGCGTTTCCTCCCCAGCGGAGTCCTTATTATTACAACACGGTGATCCAGAGTGCGAGTAAGTAACGCCGCCTGAAACACTCCAGACAACAGCGCTATAGAAGTCGTAAAGTTCACCAAGATGGAAGACAGCTGAGGCTAGGGGTGACATCTTTATCAGCGCCAAATAACAGACAGTGGGAGAAAACTGGTTTGATGTAAAAATCGAGATTCTTATCTTCTGAGATTTTAAATGGATTCACAAAGAGTCAGGTCTTTTACCTGCTTGTTGTAAAGCGTCTTGAGATTACACTTGTTATGAATTGGCGCTATACAAATAAAGATTGATTGATTCATATCTTCCAAAAATCGATTCATATATTTTTGGGCTAATCAGTCACTCCCTGCTAAGTGCTAATGCTATCAACAGGGGGCATGGGGCGCCCAGCTCTGGACAAATAGATGTAGTGCACAATATGGGATGTCTCAGCTACTATAGGACGGCAACCCTAAGTTAGAGAAGAACTGTAATGTTTGGTCATTAATAAATCCAATGGTTGTGTCTTTATCAACAGAGGAGAACAAGAGATTCTTTCTGGACAGGTACGCAGCTTCATCCTCACACACACACACACACACACACACACACACACACACACACACACACTCTCTCTCTCTACATGTTTAAAATGACCGTCAATGTGAATAACAGCGAGCTGTTGTCCCGTGTGCTACAGGTCTTTATTTGATTTGGTGGACACTCATCGATACCTTTCTCTAACTGACCAGAAGCTGCTGGGCTGGTATCTGGGTCTGTCTCAGGAGGACAGGAAACTCATACAAGGTTTGTTTCTGTGCTGACACTTGGGTCACAACATCTGCTGCGAACATGTTTGAGTATCTCAGCCCGGCTAAACCTGTTAAGATCGTCATTAGTATTTGATTAATTGTTAAGGTGATGTTGTAAGCCTCATTAGGCGCACACACTGACCAGTAGGCTCCCAGAGCCCCTGACGACTCTTTTCACGAGTGTTGTCAGACTTATAGAAGCTTTTTTCTTTCTTTCTCGTAGATGAAGGCGGCTTTAACCAGTTCCTGCAGAGACATCCTGCTCTAGAACTGTCCAGCCATCATGTTTATGTGAAGTGTAAGTCTGTTCAGCTTCTTTAATCTTCTAATAGAGGAGACCTTACACACAGTGACTGTTTTTAATCACCTACACTGCAGATGACGTCGGATCGGGCAGTCCTGTCCAGCCAGCCAAAAGGCACATGTAAGTCTCACATGAGGCGCAGTGAATTAATAACACAGCTTCTAGTTTTATGGTTACAATCTTTTGTTTTTGTTTTGAATCCAGAAAATCAGCAGGAAAGAAGTGCGCATGTGGTAATGAGCAGATCTCACACTTTGACTTCTAACATTATTTTTAAACCATCATTTTATGTTGAGCTAAACGTGTCTGTCTGCTGCTCTTCAAGGAGTGCCCTACACACAACAAGAGTGGAAAATGCTCCCCAGCAATGTTAAAGAGACCTTTAGTCTGTTTAGCTGCAGCAGGGATGGATCCCAAAAACCTTCCCATGAGCAGATGGCTCATCTTGAAGCCGGCTTCCAGACGGCCTTCGACAGCCCCATCACTCAGGAACCGAGTGAACTCACAGTCACTGTGAGTAGTTTTCTATGTCTGTACTACACACGTCAAGTTTAGCCTCATTGAGTTGTATTCTAATTGGGCAGACGATGGATTTGTTTTGAAGGTTCCACCTCTGTACCAGCTGAGTGAAGAGAAAACATGGCCGATGGCTAACAGTAGCAGTATAGCTGTCCACAAAGACCCAGCAGCCCTGGCCAGCTTCTCAGTGGACGTGGAGCTGGAACGATGCAAACAGGCGGGAAAGGCGGAGCTCAGAAGCCACACTGCAAAGACACAAGGCCAGATTACAAACTTCTCATTCTCTGAAGACGAGCTGTTACAGTGAGTACGCATCTTGTGCCTGATCATACTGCCTATCTGGCACACACACACACACACACACACACACACACACACACACACACACACACACACACAAGCTATCCTGTTGGCAGTGTTGACGTGATGTGCCCATCACCAGAGGTGAAAAGTATGGACCTACTGGAGGATAAACAAAGGCTGCTTCCCGGTGATTGCGTGTGTCAGGAGGATTCATATGAACCTAAGCACGGCGTTTCATGTTACAGGTCTGAGTGGCCGACGATTGAAAACCAGTCTTCTAACTACGTCAGCTATGACCATATCCAGATGAAGTTCAATGAGGGCAGTAGTAAAGAGCACTCTGTGGACGACAACGAAGCGAGCTCAAGCTGTGAGGATTCCAGTGACAACTTCCACAGTGTCATGGAGGACGATCAGAGCATACTCGCCTGTCGGCCCATTGAAGAGGTTACAGCAGGAGCAGGGGTCAGTGAGACCTCGAAGCCTGATCCGAATGCCGTGAAGACGATCACTGCAGAGAGGTCCACCTCCTCTCTGCCACGCCTCGCTACCTGTGATGTCATGGTGGGAACTGAGCAGGCAACATGCATGCCAGCTTTCACCCAAACTGAGGAGCCACGGACCTCTGACAAACACATCACCACTGAGGTCCACATGGCAGATCTGGACTATCTAGCTGAGGTAACACTGAAACCAAAGAGCCGTCATTGTAAAAGCTGCAGCAAAATATGACATCAGCTTTTCTTTTTTAACCTCTCAGGAATTTATCAAACTCAAGACGGCCGAAGAGGAACGGAGAGAGCAGAAAGAGAAAAGGTAAAGTATCACACAGTTCTCCTTTAGACGTTCTGCTGTAGAACTATTACCTGTAATTATCTTATAAATCTTTTTTGGGCAGTTCTGGTTGTTCATCGAGGAAGGAATGTGAGTGTGTCGAGCGTGCTCAGCAGACCGAGCTGGGCCTCCTGGCTCTGCAGTACAGCATGTGCAGACAGCACACCTGGAGACTGTACTGCATGTCTGTTGAAAGGGACCAGCTCGCCACACTGTAAGGAGACGCCATTGATCAGAGTGTACCCTTTGTTTACCTTCACTCTTCCACTTAGACACTTAATTAGTACTTTAATGATCCCCCTCTGTGCAGGGCAGGTAATCCACCTGCAGACATCGTAAATGTTCTGCAGAAACTGGAATCTGACTTCAACCAGATGAGGGATCAGATCCTAGCAGGGGTTACTCTGGCTCAACTAAAGCCTCTGTCTGTGGACTGTGAGAAATTAACCACAGGAGCAAGTTACATCCCTGCACAGGTATGACTCACACTACTAACCCAATAATGTCTGAAAACCCCAAACTGTAGAACAAGTATTAATTCTTCATTTTCCACGTTTAGATTATTTGTGATCTGCTGGGAAATGTTCCCTCCAGGTATGTCACCTTTATGCTCGTGTGTCTCATGTAGTTCACTCTCAGCCTTGGTGGTAAACTGTATCGATACAGTGATGTGTCTTCTGATCCACAGCAGCTCCCAGAAGCCACAAAAACCAGAACCATCCGGTGAAGAAAAAAGAAGACCTGAGAGTCAAAGCAGAACCGGTGGTCAGGTATGCTTCAGAGAGAGACAACTAGAGCTGCAGCGATAAACGCCATGTAGATCCATTTTAGGGCTGGGCAATTAATCAAGTAATAATTAAAGTTACGAGTGTGTCTTCCTACGATCATGAAAACAAGATGAAACGATGAATGTGCCTCATGAGGTGTTGCACTCGTTTTGTCCACAGGTTTATGTATTTTAGGGCTTTTTGTGCTTTTTTAGAGACAGGACAGGATAGAGTCAGAAATCAGGGAGAGAGAGAGAGAGAGAGAGTGAGGAATGACATGTTGGAAAGGAGCCACAGGTCGCACGGCAGCCTCTGTACATTGGGAGCGCAAACTAACCACTAGGCCACTAGCGCCCCCATTTAGTCTGAAGTGTCAAACATCAGCTGATTCCAGCTTTGCAACTTTTCTTGTCATTTGATCGTAAACGAAGGTTTGACTTGAAGTTGGACAAAAGAAGAACAAACCTCTGGAGATGATCAATTTTCCGATGTTTTATATCTTATCGAATAAACTATTACACACATGAATACTCAATACGCAGGTTAAGAAATAATGGACATGATGGTTGTAGAGTTTCAGTATTGAACATCTCAGTGTTGCTTTTATTGGAGCTAATAGAACTAAAAGTGTGGTGTAGTCCTCGTCAGTGTAAACAGACTCTTTTCTTTCAGACGGAGGAAAAAGAGATGAAGACCGAACGACGTAAAGCCAAAAGAGCCGTGACTCTGCTCCTCCAGGAGAGGAACCCCATCCATGATGAACTCAAGCCAGAAGAGAAGCAGGCAGGTGAGCAGAAAACAAAATCCCCTCTTCATAATGTTAAATCATTAACTTGTAAGAGTCCACATAATAGAAGAGCTCTTTTTGTGAATAACAGTTTCCTGCAAAGAGCTCAACAGCAGCGAGGCGTGGTACGACGCTGAAGAAGATCTGTGTGCTGCAGCAACTGATTGGATGGCAGAGGACCCGACAGAGGTCACAGAATACATCACGACGAGTGGTGAGTAAGTTTGAACATATTTGTTATTTATACTAGTGTTGTATCAAAGTTTAAGAAATGGTATGTCCACAACCCTAGAAGTAAGAGTTCAAGGAAAGTAGCTCGAGCACTTTGACCTCCAGAGGTAGAGATTTGAATATATTTGGGATCATCTTAGTGCTGATTTACCTTTTTACCCACAGAGTTATCTTCAGAGCAGGACAAGAAGTGTGTTCTGTTTGTTTCCAACCTGCCCCCTAACGTGACAGAAGTGAGTTCATCATGTTCTTTTTACCTCAACACGTTGTTTGTGTCGGTTACAGCCAGCAGAGGGCAGTAGAACAAAAACTTTTTTTGTCTCCTTCAGCATGATGTGATGATGCAGTTTGAAAAACACCATGCATCTGAAGTCAGCGTCTCTGCTTTAAAGAACGGTGTGAGGTGAGCTGTATCCATGGTAACACTGTAAGATTCATGTTTGGTACCATCTTGTTGGCTAAGCTGCTCTAAAGATTTAAAAATGTGTCGAATTCTGTTCCTCTGACGTCAAAGTCTTTCAATATGCGTGTAACAGCAGCCTGTACGTCTGGCTTCTGTTCTAGCGTTGCCATAGTGATGATAAGTGGACCCCAGTGTGCTGAGGCTGCAGTGAGAGAGCTGAATGGCCTCAGGATGCAAGGCCACACTTTACATGTGGAGCACATCAACAGAGCCACTGAAGGCCTGAATCTGGCGTCGGCCTCCAACAGTGGACCCGAGTCTCCACAAACCTCCAACACTCGCTCCAAAATAAGTGAGAGACAGGTGAGGAGGATCAGGACTGGTAGATCTCACGGGGAGACACTGTTAAACATTCTGTCACCTCCAGACACTGTGTTTTGTAAATGCTATTATCCACGAGGTCATGATTAACCAGAATGAAGAGTAAAAAGGCATTAAAGGCTTTAATGCTGGACGCATAACTGGCACGTTTAGGTAAAAAGCTTACTGACTGTTTTCAGTTTTAAAGACTGTTCAGCTGCAGCTACCTGATAAGTTTGTCACAATCTGAAACACACTATGACACCATGTGTTTTAAAACGCCTAAAAAAATCTGCAGTCATAGTTTGAACCCAAAGAGAGAGAGAGAGAGCGAGCAGCGGGGATACATTAAAATTCACAGGTTGGTTTAACTCGAACACAGAGCTTCTAGTCAGTTTAAAGTCCTCTGTAAATCAAGGTTATCATGGAGCATCATTTTTAAAGGTGGTGTCACTTGGAGGATGAGCAGAGGGTTTTACCGCCTGTTCATCCTCGTCAACGGGACCTTAGATTTTTGTACTCTCACTTTTGTTTTCCACCAGTGGAGATACAGAGGATGACTGACCTGTTGGCAGACGTTCAACACAGTTTCTGTTTGTGGATTAAGTTAAAGAGTTATTTTCACCCATGAATCTGTTTACAGATGTTATTAGGAAGCACTGTCACAAACACTTTTCACTGACTCGTCACTAAAGAGAATCAAGTGAAGATTCATTTCTTTTTTGGACGTTTCGCTCGACTAGTTAAGATGAACTGGTTTTACACACTACGGTTTAGTGTTGACTTTACATCTCAACTAAAGACAGAACTTGTACGTAGCAGGTGTAACAGGCCACTGTAATGTTTTAAAGACAACAGTGTATTTATAGATCAAGAAATAATCAGCATTCTGAACAACTCTATAAAGAGGAATCTGTGTCCTGTTCTCTTTAGCTGACAGCTCAGCCACCGCTCGGCTCCCCCACCAAGAACAGGAAGGTGGTCTGCATCTCTCCCACCGCAAAGGGAACATGCGTGCCCCAACACTACTGCACCATGGGCAGCTTCGACACCCTGATGGCAGAGCTGACGCAGCGGCACCCGGACGTCGGCAGGCAGAGGATCGTGGACGCTCTGCTCGAGCTGAAGGCCAAACACCAGGGCGTCCTGAGCGGTCTGCCCCTCAGGACCATCAGAGACATGACGTCTGAGCTTCTGACCAGGCCAGCCAGTCCAGAACAGTTCTAAGGAAGCCGTTTCTTTTTGTTAACAGTGATCTGTTTGAAGTTTTGTTGTTGCTTTCACAGCTCCAAGTTTAAAAAAAAGGGGAGGACCAAACCAGTTGTTCTAAAGTGATGGTGTAACGGACCATGTTTTGTGTTCTTTGTGAGAATCATCAGGTTGTTAAATAATGCAGAAGAAACGTTGGTGCATTGAAGGTGCCTCGTCTGCCAGGTTTGGAAGTTACATTAGTTTATGTATGCACACAGTTGTTTCTGCAGCAGCTCTGTTTCTACTGAACAATAAAAAAAGACGCACATTAAAATGTTTTCTTACCTTTTATTGTTCTCCTCATGAGCCCCTCTCTCAGCTCCTCCTTTTTTATGTCATGTGACTCCTCGTCTCCTCTCCCCACCTCCCGCTCGCCATCTACGAGGACTTCTTGACTGCTGACATTAGAGGGGGAAGAGGCAGGATGCAGAAGCCTTCCTGACGTAAGATCACTGGACACAGCCTGAAGTATACAGCACATCCTAAGCCTTATGCTTTATCATACTTGATAAACATTGCTTTTTAAAGATGACACGGAGGCACAGATGATTTAATCTGTTAGGTTGACTTTTTTCTACTCGTGTTACTTCATCTCCTTCAATCACTTCTGTGAAGCAGAGCGGGCTCAGAGTCCAGAGAATAACATTGAAACAGTTCCGAGATAAAGGTCAAATGTCAAGGAAAACGTCGAAATGCCTTTAAAAAATTGCAAATGTTGAGCATGAAAGTTAAAATTTCGATAATACAGGCGAAATGTTTGGAATAAAATTGAAACACGATTTACAAAATCTCAATTTTATTCTCGTTTATTTCTTTACATTTCATTTTTATTCTTGACATGCATAATGAAAAGAATCTTCCTCATTATTTATTCCTCATGTTTGGCCCTAATCCTTTTCCGTACTCCAAACGAGGACATTTAAATTCTGCTCGGGTTTCACAAAATTAACACATCCATGTCCTGTGGCTGCAGTTCCTCAGAGCCACCACTAGATGTCCTCAAAAACAGCGGATGTCCGCCTCTCTCTGGTGCCAAATGTTCAACAGAGCAGCGAAAGGGTTAATGTAATCCACAGGAGAACTGGGCGGAGATTCCAGCTGGGACACAAACCGAGAGAGAAACGCGAATGTGGAGAAGAAAAATCACTGCTAGTGGTTGTGTGAAATCATCTGTTTATCTCTGGGCTCTTTGTTTCTTCTTCCAGCTCAACCTTTGCTCAGTTTGTGACCGAGGAGGTCGATGGAGAAGTTGTGGGGTCGCTGTCAGATATGGGTGAAGTAGTCAGGACGTGGAGAGTTGAAGCTGCTGAGGAGTCCGAACTGAGAAACTTGAGTTGTGGAAGCGAATCAACAGGACTGCTCGCTCTCAGCTGCAGGCTGTAAAACAATGGCAAACTGCCTGTGCCTGCACACGGATCCTCTGTTATAAACCGGGAATACGCGCTTTACATGCGCTCTCATGGAATAAACACACCTTCATCTTGCTCATTGGCACAAATCAACAGGAATACTTCCAATGAGAGCGCTCATGGTAATGTTATAAGTCGGTGTCGGCTGCAGAAGAAGTGCAACAGATCTGTCTCCGCACGTCAGCGTTGATAAACACACCGAGTGACACCATGTGCAGCCCGGGGACGTGGATGTGGAGAGCCGCTTTGTGCTGCGCGCTTCTGGAAACATTGCTGCACACTGCCAGAGGTAGGACAAAGCAGGCTTGTTGTGCTTTGAAATCAATTCTGTATTCTCTGCATTCAGCCTTGTTTTTGCAGCAACAATATAGAGCCTGTGTGTTGTGCAAACACATGAACACATGCGGGGTATAGAACTGGAGCCACATGGAGGCGAGAGAAACAGGTCAACGTTTGGTCGTTTCTGTTTCTGGGCAGGTTACAAAGAAGAGATGAACAAATCAACTCCTCCTGCTTTAAATGAAGGAGTTTTATTATAAAATAATGTCTAAATATTCCCTGCACACAGTCTCACAGGTGCCTAAAGCCTTTGTGTCAAAGGAATATGCAAATGATGCCATCCAAAACTGCATAAATATGTAATCGTTGTGTCAAAACAGTAAAAGAACACCTCTGCATACTAACATCTTTGAACATTATTGTTGTTAAATGATTGCACTGTCAGATCTGTGAAGATAGGTATCTGTTAACCCCTTCAGCATGATTTTGAGGCTGCATATGTCTCTTTTAAACATTATGTAAATGCACTGAGGAAGAGAAATGGTAGACATGTCCTGTATTATGATGTAATCTTGTGCAAAGCCACAAACTAGAGCTTCAACCATTAACACAGAGCTATAATTTAACCCCTCAGGAACATGGCCAACTAAGTGTTTTACCATTTAACCAAGGGGAGGGTTGCACAGATTGTTCTGTTTTTCTGATCCACCATATTGTAAGTCCTTTAGTAGAGATGCACACATGATTCATGTTACTGTAACCCTCCCTTTCTGTGATTGTTCCAACACTCACAGGTCTCAACATGTGTATGAGTGGCAGCGCTACATCCTGTGAAGAATGCCTCCTGATTCACCCCAGTTGCGCCTGGTGCGCACAAGAGGTAAAAACCTACCTACTGTGTCATTTTCAGGGATTTGCCCTCAGCTGCAGTGTCCAGTTTTTCATAGAGCCTTTAAAGCCTCATGTCATTATATTTAAAACCATTCATCCTGCAGGACTTTGGGAGGGGTCGGACTCTGACATCAAGGTGCGATTTCAAACAAAACCTGCATAAGCGAGGCTGTGATCCGCAGTTCATCGAGTACCCCAGCAGCAGCTTTTCTATCCTGCAGAACATGCCCCTGAGCGATAAAGGCTCCGGGGCAACCCAATACGATGTGGTCCAGATTATGCCCCAGAGCATCTCTCTCAGCCTGCGGCCCGGTAAGTTTTACACACATTCAGAGTCAAGGAAAACCATTGCATGATGCACAAGTGACGGCACTGTTTAAAATAAATCAAAGCTTCCTTCCTCTACTCCTTCATGATCTTATGAGTGCACCAGCTGACAGACTCTTCTTCCCTCCTGCCCATGTAGGAGAACAGACTTGGTTCGGGCTGCAGGTACGGCAGGTGGAGGACTACCCAGTGGATCTTTACTACCTGATGGACCTGTCTCTGTCCATGAAGGACGATCTGGACACCATCCGAAACCTGGGCACCAAGCTGGCTCAGGAGATGGGCAAACTCACCAGCAACTTCAGACTGGGCTTTGGTTCCTTTGTGGACAAAAATATATCGCCCTTCTCCTACACAGAACCCAAGTATCAGGAGAACCCGTGCAATGGGTGGGTAGTTTCCTGAATTGTTGAAACAATATTCTGGTAACTGGAACCTGAGGCCTTTTTTATGTTTGTCCAGTTGATCTGCTCTGCTGGCAGCCACCACACAGCTGTTAAAACTGCAAAGTAATCCTTGGAATCAAATGCATCCAATCAAGTTAAGCCCAGGAGTGTTTCTGTTTGTTGCTGATAGCTCAGATTGTGTTGAGGCCCTGCAGAGATTGACCTTTTTGTTCACGAGTAGGATGCATTTTTTTTTAAACTGGAAACATTGACAAAAGCAATACTTGTAGCTTGCAGAACATGTGAGTTCTATGTCTGCCGCTGCCTTGATTTGTTTATTTTATGTGTTATGTTGTGTTTAAAGCTGTTGAAGAAGTGGCATCATGTCGCGTTTCAGTGAGTCCACAGCGTAACAAGTCGACTGTTTATATCAGACGGTCGATCGATTACACAAAGGAAAACGGATCTGGGCAGCAGGAGACAAACAACTCCCTGTTTGTGTTCTATGTCTTGGACACTGAAGCTTCAGTGTTTATCCAGCTCTGCATCGGTCTGTAAACCTTTCTGCGTTCTAACCTCTCTCCATTTTTCAAAAGCATCTCCAATATTGATCCTAGTTTGAGCACGTTTCTGCTCGTGGAGCTTATTAGAAACATGCAGAGGCTTTTTAGGTCGGGTACAATCACTTCTATCTGAACCAGTTCTCTTGCCCGCTTCCATCGCTGCAACACCTGTTGGTTTGACCTGATAACTGCTCTCATATCTGGCAAACCGAGGGGCGTCCAAAACGGCCGTGTGGGGGTGCCTTAAAACCGCCTACCTTCTCTGGTCCAAACAAATCCAGACCATTCAGGACCAGAATCTAAAGTTAGAAGGAGGACATACTGGCTGCTGCATTGTTGTCAGAGAAGCCAGCACTTCAACATAGCATGTTTCCTTAATGTCTGAACATAGAGTAAGCTCACTTTATCATTTCACTCTCTACACATCTCACTGATTGGACCTTTAATTTGAGGCGCTTTCATTAGTTTTCCTTTACATAGAACCGTTGAGCTCAAATACTTTCTTAGAAGGGCTTTATTAAAGCCGGGCTGACAAACACAAATATTAGTATTCCATAAGAAAGAATCCCAGGGGTTAAATTCTTGTAGATTATTGATATTTTGTCTATAACGATGTGAGTTTGAGCTAAAGATCTTTTCTACTGAAACAGAAGTGTCACCTCGGACCATCATTCTATTTTTGCACATTCATGAATCATTTATAGTTAAACATCCTGCAGATCCGTCGTGTATGATAAGGCAGAGTAATTCAGCACTTCCTGTCCTCCTGCACCCCTCTGGTTGTTGATGAGGCCAAACTGAAAGGCAGCAGAGCAGATTGGGGGGGTAAAAAGGCTGCTGCACACGATGTTTGCCCCCGAGGTGAGACAGCAGTGCACTAACGCAGCGGCTGCCATCGCGCATCACTGCCCATCTAGGTTATTGGTTTGGTTTAGTGTGTGTGTGAGAGTGTGTACACACACACACACACACACACACAGAGAAGCACGGCAGGCAAATATTTAAAGAGATAGATGGCAACGTTTTGACTCCAAAGTGGGCCGGCTGACTTCTGCCATTGCTCATCCAGGTTATACAAAAGGAGGAAAACTGCAAATAAATAATCTGAATGAGATGCAAACATGAAATACGAATATATCTAATATTTGAAGTTGCCTTTTTCCAAAACCTGTATCGGTGTATATATGGAACCAGAACAGGTGAATAATAATGAATGTCCTGCCATGTGTGCAGAAAGGAGACTCTCCAGCTGTTGCAGATCTGATCATTTAAAACCTTTAGATGTGATAATGTCTCAAACCTTTAACATATCCGAATACTAACCTTTTTTTCTGCTTTGAAAGTCGTCCTGATGTGACGTTCAGAGGAGATATCTGGATCTGACCTCCCTTTCTTCCTCCCACAGATACAAGCTGTTTCCCAACTGTGTCCCCACCTTCGGTTTCCGTCACATCCTCTCGCTGACGGATAAAGTCGACCGTTTCAACGAGGAGGTGCAGAAGCAGATGGTGTCCCGCAACAGGGACGCACCTGAGGGCGGGTTTGACGCCATCCTGCAGGCGGCTGTTTGTAAGGTGACAACAAGTGTCTCATTTCTTTCTCTCTGTTCTTAATGAGGCTTTAATCCCCTCACTGTCGAGTCGTCTTAATATTTACTTTAAAGTGAACCCTGACTCATACATTTTGTGACACATGCTGGGAATGCTGTGAAAATACCAAACTGCCCCTTTGACAAGCGTGCGGCTGTTTTGCTTGTTAATTAAAAGCACCAGCGGGGGTACGGACAGACAGGATGTGCAGTCTAGTGCAGCTGGTTAAACATAAGGACGAGTCACTCGCAGGCCGAGTCGTTTCCCTCTGCCAGTTTAACTCTTCCTACAGGAAGTGAGCGACTCCCTCTCAGTGGCTCCTGCCCTGTAATTTAGTGGAGCTGCTCTGTTTCAAACACCCTCTGGAGGCTGGGCTGCGTCTGTCCTAAGGCCTGATCGATTCTTCTTTTATTATTGAATTGTGAACGACGGTCAGGCCAGCGATGTGAGGCCGATCACATGAATATGACTCAATTTAACTAACCAAATCAAATACTTGTTTTCAAACCAGAAGAGAATGTTTTTAATGGGAGGAGGAGCAGGAAGCTAGATTCTGATAGTGCTTTCACACTCACACAAAACTCCTGAATAACTCCTGAAGCTTTCACCGTGAGCTGCAAGTGTGAACACAAGCAGCTGAATGTTTCTCTCTTCACCCGGAGTTTCTCCTCCAGCCTCCTCGTATTTATTCTGCAGAAAGTCAGAGTGAGCTGATGTGAGAACGCAGCAGGATATAATCAGGAGAATTCACCTCGAGCGAGTGGGAGGGGGTGGTGACGTTTATTCCCTGTGATCGCTGCACGACCATAGACTGTCTGCACGCCACTGCTACGATCTCCGTGCTCTAATGAACCTGCTGCATTCTGTTTCCTGTTCTCCAGTATGTTCTTCTCCACTCTTTAGTTCAGATTGTGATTCTGTTCAACTACACGTAGCATTGATAGAAAGACAAATATTCTCATTATAGCGTCATATAGAGGACTCTGTTTTTGACACTTCCATGTCATTGTTTTTACGTCACGTCTTACCTCAGGAGACCCCGCCCCCTCCTCCCGCCTGACAGGGATAGTCTCCTGCTGTGAGTAGCATATGTGAACAACCAGGTCAGGAGGATTTCAGGGGCAGTCCTTCTGAAATTCTCAAGACATTTTCAGGAGTGCAGATGTGAAAACAGCATTTGAAGATCAGCACAACTTTGTGAATCTCACTAAGGGAAATGCTAGAAGCTAATCTTTTGTATTGAAAATTGGACTTGACTTTTTTGAGCTGAAGTGAATCCTGCTGTTAAATGTTTTGGAATCACTGCAGAGCTTTTCTTACATTGCTAGCTATGAAATGGACTGTTACTGCTTCAACATTATCCCTGAAATGAATGATCACAGACCGTCTCCCTAGAAGTCTTCAGGTAGAGAAACAATCTGAGCCTGTCACTTACAAAAAGCACTTTTAGTGGAGGTGACTCATCCTTGGTATTCATGGCAGGGGTTATGCTGCAGCCATTACCGCCCTTTTTGTAGCTGCAGGCTGAATCTCTGCTGAGGTCTGCATCATTTAGTATGAACATAGAGTCCTGGTTCTTAAAATGTAGAAACAAGCCTTAAAGTTCTCTGTGGACTAAAGAACTCTTTAACTGTGCCCATGAGGTAAACACAGTTTACATCTTTGAAACCTAATTGCATGCCAGGACGCACTCACTATTGTGTGTCATCCCCGTGTCATGCAAAGCTCGGCCTTCTCACACAAACATCTTTTCTGGTTTACTAAACATTTACTGTAGTTGCTCATCATAGAGGCTTCTGATAGGATCATCCTCTGCTCTGTTGTGTTCACTCAAAACAAAAGAAGGACAACGTCCCTCTGTTCACTGGTAGAAATGTTCTGTTTCTTTAGTGCCGTGCATCAGTCAGCATTCTGTCAGCGCTCACTTTGGCCTGCCTGTTGTTTCCTGTTGATAAAGACAGGATTGTGCCTGCGGCCGAAAACTCTGGCTGTTGTTACGCTCTCACTGTTTAGTGTGCGTTTAGATCAGAGGTTCTCGGGCGTGTGGGAAGTTTTCATGATGAGCTTATAGCCCCTCTCTGGAAGGGCTTGGCTGGCTCGGTTAGAAGGCAGACTCAGAGGGCAGAACAAACACCTAGCTGTGGGAGTGTCTCCCACCTGGGGGAGGGGTTACTGCTCTTTGTGATGTCATGAAGGGAAAATCTCCAAACGGCCTGTTTGAGCACACATTTTCTGAAAAGTGGAGCAGGGAAAAGACGGAGAGGATGGACTTTTCTCATCATTGGGGGGTTTGTAGACAGACTAGAGACACATGTTAGAGTTAGAGAAACATGGAGAAGAGGATTTTACATATTTTTTTACCTTTAAAAAAGAAATCTCCTCACATTAAAACTTTTCCCAAATCAATCTTTTTCGAGTGATCCTAAAAACAAAGTCCCTATGAGAAATAAAAGTCTATGGTCCTTATTTCCTATGTTTTTTAAACAGACGGAGATCGGGTGGAGAAAAGAGGCGTACCACCTGCTGGTGTTCGCCACAGACGACGTTCCTCATCTCGCTCTGGACGGCCGGCTGGGAGGCCTCGTCCAGCCGCACGATGGAAAGTGCCACCTGAACGAGAAGAATGAGTACAGCGCCTCCACAGAGATGGTAAGAGAACACAGCCTGGAGCGGAGTGCACACTCTTCTGGTTAAAGTTCTGGGTTAGGTGCCCAGTCCACGAACAGAGGCCTGGGTTCGAATCCGTCCTGCAGACCATTTCCTGCATGTCGTACCGCACTCTCTCTCTCTGATTTCTGACTCTGTCCAGTGTCCTGTCTCTAAAATAAATCTTTAAGCAACATCTTGACCCTTCAGTTTTAAACCCTGTTAGAAACCTCACAGCTTGAATTTACTGTAACACACATCAGCACTGTTCAGGGAATGTCAGGCACTTTTCTTTACAGAGTCCAGCTCTGACTCACGTTGGAATTTCCATTGTTTGCATAAAGAAAGACTTCAAGATATGTCTGATACCTTGAGCCATTTTTTATTTCAGTATGCTAACTGTACCTGGCTGTTATCCAAGACTACATCACTGGATCTGAGCTCATTTTATATCAAGTATGTGAGCTAAATCCATGCTGAGAAAACGCGTGAGTTAACCCAGCACAACGCTTATTAATAGAAACACCATGTGGAGGTAATTGCAGAGGGGAGGGTCAATGGTTAAGTCAACACCTGGAGGCAGCCAATAAAACCACAGAGTGGACTGTAGACTGTAAACTACAGCGACAGTAAAGCATGCAGAGGTACAAAAACGACGTGTTTGTCTTTGACCTACATTTATAACCGAACCTCCAAAATGCGTCTGAGCCGCCAATCAGCAGCTTTGATTTGAGAAAAAATGCCAAATCAGGAGGTCAAATAAAATTCCACCACATTCAGCTGCTGCTCTCCAAATTCTTTCACATGTTGTTTATAATTGTGCATCCTGAGGACGCCAGCTGGCTAATGCTTTGATAACTGATGAACATCATGTGGACGGCATGAGTTTTAAATACAAACTGGGAATGTTTTCATTTCTGTCTGAATCTCTCCCTCTAAATCAGAGTTACGGTGTTTCAGATGACTCCTTGATAGCCATGTTTATCATAACAGAGATTCAGCAGAAAGTAACCGCTGTGAAAGAAGAGAATTACTCATTTTTTATCTTTCACTGCACCAAAGAGGCGTGACGAGACACTCAGCTCACGAGACGAGACATGATGTCAGGTTCAAAAGGAGGTGTGTGTTTGGGTGTGAATTAAGAGCCAGGAGGAGTGACGGGAATGTGACGTGAATCGCAGCGTCCTCCGGTGTTGAAAAATGAAGCCGATGCTGAAGTGTCAAATCCTGCAGTTCCTCGAGTGTCCACTAGAGGCTGGCTGCAGAAGCACAGGAAGTCACATACACACCCATTCTAAAAAGCCTGTTTTTACAGCAGACATTAACATGTTTACAGCCTGGTTCAAAAATCCAAACAGGTCTGATTAGCTCATGTCTCGATCAGCACACACTGTACGGGGGGTGAATGTTTTGATGACTCATCAGTTTTGATTTGATGAAGGATAAGAGTTATTCACAATAAGGCGTGTAGCTGACCTGATTGACAGGCGGGCGCGGTGTAACGGTTTGTCAGTTGTTGTTTATATCTTGTACAACTTAAGGCCACTTTTAAAAACGAGACTGACATCAAGCTTCAGTGAGGTGTCAGAAGGCCAGTGGAGTGTTTACAGAGTCAACACAACACCGGGTCAGAATAACATCAACATATGTTTGCTGGCTTCCTGACAGGAAGCTCTGTATTCATTACCCATAATGCCTCCCTCCCTCTCTCTCTCTCTCTGTCTCTCTCTCTCGCTGTCTCTCTATAGGACTATCCGTCTCTGGCTCTTCTGGGAGAGAAACTGGCAGAAAACAACATCTTTCTCATCTTTGCAGTGACCAAACGTCTCTATGTCATCTATAAGGTAGCCCTTTAAAGTGTGTGTAATGTCCCTTTATTTTTTTTTTACATCCAGAAAAACTAACGCTGCCACTTTGTCTCCTTTTACGAAGAATTTTACTGCCCTCATACCGGGAACTACAGTCGAAATCCTGGACCAGGACTCCAAGAATGTGATCCAGCTCATCGTTGCAGCATACAATGTGAGTCCAGAGAGAGTTTGAGCTGCTCTGACTTTGTGTGTGTGTGTGTGTGTGTGTGTGTGTGTGTGTGTGTGTGTGTGTGTGTGTGTGTGTGTGTGTGTGTGTGTGTGTGTGTGTGTGTGTGTGTGTGTGTGTGTGTGTGTGTGTGTGTGTGTGTGTGTGTGTGTGTGTGTGTGTGTGTGTGTGTGTGTGTGTGTGTGTGTGTGTGTGTGTGTGTGTGTGTGTGTGTGTGTGTGTGTGTGTGTGTGTGTGTGTGTGTGTGTGTGTGTGTGTGTGTGTGTGTGTGTGTGTGTGTGTGTGTGTGTGTGTGTGTGTGTGTGTGTGTGTGTGTGTGTGTGTGTGTAATGACACAGAGGGATTTGAGAAGATAAGACGAGGGGGAGGAAAACAGAGGCAGATTCTTTCATGTCTTCCCACCGCTGTGACACATTTAACGAGCTTCCAGCTGACACGGGTGGCTGCTCACAGGCTGAATGTCTCATGTTGGTCGAGACGTTGAGGTGCCGACGTGCTTTTAACAGCTGACTGGGGTTCTTCTCACACTTATCATCGGAATAATTAGCTGATAGGGTTGTCAAAGTGTTGATTCTTTGATATCACGTCAATTAATAAATAACATCTCCGTTAATTTCACTTTTAAAGGATCAGAAGGAACTGGAGTTTTTTTTAGCTGTGGTATATACTGTATATCCATATTGTGTATTTTTGTGCCCGTATCGCATCAAAAGTTCAAACTCTGGTACCCTGACGACACTTAAAGATGATTCATTGAATGATCTAAGTAATGAAGTAAGACGAGGGGACAAAACTTGAATAAATACATTAATCTTTTTCAGTCAGACAACTCCCGTTAGTGTCCTTTAAATATTTACTGCAGCAGAACATAGTTTGTGTTCCGCTTATCGGCTCCGACCTCATCACTCCTCACTGTTTTAATTTACCTGCAGAACTTTGAGGAGTGATGGGATGATTTCTTAACCCCCCCCCCCCCCCCAATCGGAGCCTACAGATGGATCCTGGGGTGGAGAGGCTGAGTGAGAGTGCAGCACTGGTGTAGGTCAGAGCTGAACTAAAGAGAAATTCTCACATTTGAGAAGCCAAGCAATGAAAGGCTTTGCGTCTTGCTGCTGCAGCTTCAGCTAATGGAGTGTAACACAGAGAAAGAACTCCACATACTTCCATCCTGGGGTCTCTGCTGCATGTCGTCCCCTCTCTGTTGTCCCTACATTTCCTTTTTGCCTTCAGCTTTCCCAATCTGATAAATAAATAGAAATAACTGGACACATTGAAGCTTGATATTTATCTGCTTCTATGTCTTATAAAACTATAAAAACATTTTGAGCTGCCCTGCAGTCAACTTTTCCCTCTGTGTTTTTCCGTGTGGGCGTTCTGATTTTCCCCGGCCTCGGTCAGGAGGAGCTGCGTCTTTGGCCCCGTGGTAGAGTCTTCTCTGCGACTGAAACTCGTGTCAAACTCCGACTGTGACATGCCGAGTGTGTGGGAGGGAGCTTGAATGAAGTTCTTTGACTCACTGCCTTATTAACATTCCAGCCGCCACGTTATATCCACCACTTGTCGGCTTTGCCAAACACTGTGAGGGTTGACTGTGTACCCACTGATTTTTTTTCCTCAAGTTTGAAGCGTGGCACAAAGCTGCTGCTCGCTGTGATCGCTTTAAGAGTCAGGAAAGAGTACGAGTGAGGGGATGAGGGAGAACTAATCCATGTGCAGAGATCCTGATTTCTTCTCTGCACACTTTGTCGCCGTAAATGTGCATGAAACACAGATTCTGTGTGCACGTGTCTAACAGTCTGCTGCAGCTGGCATTGTAAACAGTCTCAGTATTTCACATCTAGATTCATTTACAACCTGCATCCATGCACAGTGCCTGAGGTTTTACTCAGATTAACTTTAAAAATGTGCTAAACTGAGGCGATACATTCAGCATGTTTCACTCTTTTCCACTCGAGCTGAATTACAGACCTTAAAGCCTCTGGAAAGCAGAATCCATAAAAAAGGCTTCTAACTGAGTTCTGTATGATCTTATGTCCATAACACCAACTTTCTAAAAGTATTAGAAGTTACCTTCCAACCGTTTTGAGATTTTGACCTTTAAAGGAAGAATGTGCGACATGTTCCACATAAATATATCATAAATCCAGTCTCTCCTGTGTAAATGTGTCTCTGAGTCATGACTGTCTACAATGAGTGAGAAGCTCGAGTCCCGCTGGCTGTGTTGTTGTCAGAGCCGTGTTTACATGGACGGGACGGCCGGCTCCTCCCCTTGTGTATAAAAGCTGTTTTAGTCAAGGACTAGAGAGAAGAAGAAGAACATACTCACTGATTATTTGAATGTTACGTAAGAGTTTTTAGATCACGCTCATTCTGTGTCCGTTTACATGCAATGTGAAGCTACGAGCTAACTAAAGAGCGCTAACATTAGCATGCTAACACAACAATGCAGGACACAGGTGATCGCAGCTCGAGCAAAGGACAATTTTGTCCACCGCTTGTGCTAAACTTGTGTGGACACAAGTGGAGAGGGGTTGGAGGTGTGTCTCTGGAGGAGAGCGGAGGATTCAGTATGGAGGAGGCGTGGCCAAACAGCAGTTTGTTTTGGTTTCATGCTGGAGCTCAAGGGCGACATCTACTGGATCAAGAAGTCGCACATTCTTCTTTTAAGTTTTTGAACATTTTGGGACGTTGGGTTTTAAGTGGGCGGGGTTCGCTCTGAGATTTATTACGCAATAAATTTCAAACCAATAATAAAGACATACATGCACGTCCCGCCCAATCAGGGGCAATAAAACTACTCTGCTTCTACCGCTCACCCTTCACCTCGGCTAGGTATCCCAGGATGCCATATGTGAGCTGCCACGCCCAACAGTCCTGAGTAATGAGCTAACCTTTTGTTAAAGCTGTTTTATACGAGGTTTTCTGATAGTTATACATATTTATATTCACTCAGGTTTTTGTGGATGCTTCATAATACATTACATTTTGATATGGATTTTTAATATTACAAGTCGGGTCACCAGAGGCTTTACATGAGGTGGTTTAAAATGAATGTTTGTGTGAATCATGTCAATGTGAGTCTAACTTCAGGACAGTGTAATAATGTGTATCAGCTGCAGAAGAACCTGAAAGGAGTTACTGTAACAAGCAGCAACAGTAATCTTTTGTAAAACCTTGAGTTGCTAACATGTCCTGATAAACTCTCGTGTTTTCCTCAGAACATCCGCTCCAAAGTGGAGCTGTCGGTGTGGGATCACCCGGAGGACATCAGCCTTTCCTTCACAGCCACCTGCCAGGATGGAAAACCGCTGCCAGGCCTCAGGAAGTGTGCCGACCTGAAGATCGGAGACACGGTGAGTACCTGTCCCCGTTCCTCTTTCAGACTCGCCTCGCAGTCTGAATGTTTGATGCAGCGTGTTGCTGCGACCAGTCTTTGCTCTTTGGGCTCATGAAAACTTTATCAGAGGCTTTAAAGGGGGGTTCAGTTATTTATAAACCCGGGCCCTTTTGGAGTCTCATGGGTACACACACCTTTTGGAATGACTCTGGAAAATCACTTCACCTGGACAACACTGAAGGGCTTCAATAACTACACGATATATGTCAGCTCTAATTAAGATCTGAAATAAATGTATTACCTTTCTAAGGCTCCCCGTAGATAGTGGTCCTCAGTGTCTCCCTGTAGATAGTGGTCCTCAGTGTCTCCCTGTAGATAGTGGTCCTCAGTGTCTCCCTGTAGATAGTGGTCCTCAGTGTCTCCCTGTAGATAGTGGTCCTCAGTGTCTCCCTGTAGATAGTGGTCCTCAGTGTCTCCCTGTAGATAGTGGTCCTCAGTGTCCCTGTAGATAGTGGTCCTCAGTGTCTCCCTGTAGATAGTGGTCCGCAGTGTCTCCCTGTAGATAGTGGTCCTCAGTGTCTCCCTGTAGATAGTGGTCCTCAGTGTCTCCCTGTAGATAGTGGTCCTCAGTGTCTCCCTGTAGATAGTGGTCCTCAGTGTCTCCCTGTAGATAGTGGTCCTCAGTGTCTCCCTGTAGATAGTGGTCCTCAGTGTCTCCCTGTAGATAGTGGTCCTCAGTGTCTCCCTGTAGATAGTGGTCCTCAGTGTCTCCCTGTAGTCTCAGTGATGTAAAAGAAGGACACTGCTGCATCTTTGAATGTCTCATTTCACTTTAACAAACTCTCAGACAGCTCAGCTGACGAGTCCTCAGCCAGTCATATCCACCTGATGACATCACACATTGACCTTTGTTACCGTTCCTTTGAGCTGTTTGACCTCACTTTGGGATCCCTAACCACTTCCTGTTTCTGGGCTTAACTTCATGTCCTCGCCTTCAGTCTACCAGAAGGGCCTTACTGTATTTCAAAATGAAAGCACACAGCAAGTAAAGATCCTCATAGTATTTATTCTGCAGAAAGTCAGAGTGAGCTGATGTGAGAACGCAGCAGGATATAATCAGGAGAATTCACCCCGAGCGAGTGGGAGGGGGTGGTGACGTTTATTCCCTGTGATCGCTGCACGACCACAGACTGTCTGCACGCCACCTCTACGATCTCCGTGCTCTAATGAACCTGCTGCATTCTGTTTCCTGTTCTCCAGTATGTTCTTCTCCACTCTTTAGTTCAGATTGTGATTCTGTTCAACTACACGTAGCATTGATAGAAAGACAAATATTCTCATTATAGCGTCGTATAGACGACTCTGTTGCTTCATCCACTACTACTTTTTTTTTTTTACGTCACGTCTTACCTCAGGAGAACCCCCCCCCTCCTGTCTGACAGGGATAGTTGTGTGAACAACCAGGTCAGGAGGAATTTCAGGAGCAGTCAATGATCTAGAAATGTTCAGGAGCACATGTGTGAAGAACAACAATCTGATGGTGTCAGTGGAAACGCCTTTAACATGAGGTCATCACAGAGTATTTGTTTAGCTGAGGAACGACTGACAGCAGTGACCCGTGGCTGTCCGATGAGCTGGGAACTCATGACATGACCTGTAAGCTGTTCAGGCTTCAGCAAAACAACACATCCTTGACTTCTTTAAATGTGAATGCTGAAGCTAATGTGTTCAGCAAGCTGCTTTGTAGTATTCTTAGTACGAACAAATACAAATCTCTAACGGTATTCTTTGCATGGTGCATGGTGAAAACGTTCCAGCTTGTTGTGCTCTTTCAGCTGAATCGAGGCCACATGGAAAGTGGTGTACAACAGTGGAAAACAATCTTTTGAGAGGCTGCAGATTCATGCCGTTGGACGTAGTAATGTGCATTCGTGCTACAAAAATATTTGTGTAATTTTCCAAGAACGAATAATTTGATGTTGGAGCTCACATCATTCATGATGTTCAGCACTTTGACTGTTTCCCTTCAGATGTTACAGGAGACGATCATTTAAAGGCGTGTTTGTGTGTGAATATTAGAACATGTGTAAAGTGTGGATTAGGATCTGTAGAGTACACGGGCGATGCTGCGATTACGTGTCATGCGCTGTGAAATGACTGCAGAGTTAAAAGAGTGTGTGTAGTTAAAAGGCTCTGGAGTTCTGGTGTGTCTTCATATCCCTCATGAAACACCTCTAATGCAGGTTTAGATGATTTAGTGGTGCAACGAGAGACAGCAGAGAAACAAACCCTTTTAACTCGAGGAGTGAACACAAAGTTTAATGTCTTCTAGTCGGTAAAGTCTGGAAAATAAAGTTTTATGGTATGAAAGGAAAAGTCTTTGATCTTTCCAAATTTGGCATTGCAGAGGAAAATCCTTTTTTAGGGTATCAGTCTGTTAGGTGTGTTTAAGATGTTCAGAGTCAGCGGCTACAGAAAGCGAGTGGTGACTCAGCAGACTGTGCCGAACGCAGTGTGACCTTTGAATCCAACACAAGGGACCTCCTGTCTGATGAAATCAAGCTGAGCTGGAGGAGGAGTGGAGGGGTTTACTCTGCTTCTCATTGTTACCACAGAGACAGTATCTGCATCTTTTGAAGGGGGAACCGAAGCCCCGATGACGGGTCACAGTTTCTGCCTGTGTGGGGGGTCACTCCAGGACACATACAGGGTCCGTCTCCTCTCAAACACAGTCATTGTTTCCCCTGAATGTGTGGATTTATGCTCCCTGATAATTCTGTTTTTACAACCTTAAATGCTTATCTCATTTCTCCAGAAGACGGGAAGGTTGACTGGTATAATAAAACAGATTTCTTGGCAGAAGTCGCTCATTCCTCTGGGAATATTTCCTCTCTCAGCTGGATTCAATCAGCCGTAAGTCTCACGATGTTGTGGTGGCCCAGTGAAAATGTTTCTCCTGGCTGACCCTCTGCCTCGCATTCATTAAGACTGTGGAGGAAGTCGATTACTGCTTCTCTGATTTTATTACAGTATCTGATAAGCCTTGAAGCTTTAGATCTATGAGTGGGCGTGGAGCTTCTGGCGCCCACGTCGATATGAATTCAGCCTGTTATTCATGAATTCTCCTGCAGGATTTCTTCCTTTGGCTTGGAGGTAACGCTTGACTCTCAGTGTGGATGTTGTAGCTGTGAGGTCATTGACAAAGAAGACGTGAGGATCTAAATCTAAGTAATCAGAGGCTTTCATTGGAAGTGGCTCACTTTGGATCAAGATGGATGAGAATATTTACCTCAGGCTGCATGAAAGAATCATCACCAGCTCAGAGCATTTAAAGAAATATTACGCAACGTTTTTGCCACTACGTCTGCATCAAGCGACCCGTTTGTACAGCTTGCCGTCCTGCACAAGAATCCAGTGTGGAGAAAGACTATTACGATTAAAGCAACAATCTGTAACTCCTCCCCCTTCAAACAGTCGTTTCAAAGTCGATCTAATAGAACAATAACTTCCAACAGGGAGGATGGCGTCTCTCTTGTGTCCACAGAGCGCCCCGCTCGTCTGTTTTCAGCACGATGTAACTTACGTCAGCGGGCCGAGGTCATCTGGTGAGAAGTGCGTACGTCTTTACGGCTCTAGTTCACACAGCAGCCTTCAGCTACAAAGCAGCCAGTTAGCACGTCTCTGTACTGTTTGATACGACGGCTGAGGCTGAGAGGAAGAGGACGGAGACGGAGGAAGAGAAGAAGAGAGAGAGAGAGAGTGAGCGAGCGAGGAGCAGAGTGTTCATCCCTGCAGATATTATACAGAACAGATTGAGACGTAACGTTAGCCTGTATCGTTAGCGGTGTCATCGTTGTCTCTTGTTTAGCAGCTTTAGCGGCTGCAGAAAGTCAACTAACACAACTTGTGTCTCAGGTCGGCATCGCAATGTGAATTCAGAGACTGTGACACAGATATCACGCCGTCGCTGAATCAGTATGAGTGATGACGGCTGAGCAGAAACGCAGTCTGTAAAGAGCTAAAGAGAGGTCACTTCTGATATGTAACGTAGTGTTTGATATTTGAACGGTCAAATGATTAATTCAGAAACATTAATCTGAGGAATTGATAATAAACAGGCAGTCGTATACACGCTTCAGTTGGTGTCTGTGTGAACAAAAGAAGAGGGGAGGGGAAACAAGATGATCGCTCATCTTAATAGCTTTGCATTTTGCACAGACCTCTCTCTGGTGGTCACTTTATATTCTGTCCAGGACCCTCTATTAAGATCTGTTGAGTCCTGGATCCATTGTGAACGCTTGCAAGGGCCAGCTTCATACATGCAGGCCCGCTGTGAGCTCCAGCGTGGTGGAATTCTTTGCCCCAAACCCCCCCCCCCCCCATGCTCTTGTCTCGAGTGCTTTCTTTGCCTGGTCCGGGGATGGGAAAGGGTGATGGAGGGGCCGAGGCAGAATAGAATAACACCATTGAATAAAGGGGGGGGGGCTTTGGGGTGATCGGCCTTGCTCTAGTCTTTTATTCTCGTGGTGAAAGGAGACGGGGGGTGCCAAACTTCTCAGTCTTTCTCTGAGGAGGACATGGCCCGGTCCTCGTCCCAGGTGTCAGTCACTGAGCCCGCCATGGAGCCTGATGCTGCATCGCAATGACGGCACACAAAAGTAGGCAGGAGGAGGGCCTGTGAAACTGCAGACCATGAATGAGGAGAGCTGGCAGAGGGAGAGTGTGAAGCTATATGCATATGAATGAAAGTTAGTCCAAACAAACCTGAAACGTTTGGGTTGTGTGTTTGTGTTTGACCTTCTCCACCGTTTTGTCCCACTTAATTGAATTTGGGGCAGTCATAAGAATTCCATCATCCCAAAAGATTCTTCTCCATTTCTTCCCTAAACATAATGAAAGTCTTTGATAAAACACGTTTCCCTTTGTGTTTAACCATCTTAAATCTTACTATCAGTCTTTAGGAACACCGTCACACTCTTAGCCTCCTCTCTTCTTTCTCTCCTTGAATGAAGTTTGCATCCTGAGCTTTTTCCTCAATGAGTGAAATCTTTTTACTGCAACATATTACAAACCCTCACTCTCCCCTCACTCCTTGTCCTATTTCCCTTTTACTACTACTTCCGCTTAATTTCTTTTTACCCTCCACAACCTCATATTTGTCCTGACTCAGTCACATGATGGGGGAACTTGCCTCCTCGCGACTCACATTTACAGTCAATTGAATTTTGTTTCTTGTTAACTCGTTAAGATTCCCGCGCTTATGTGAAGGGGGAGTCCGGGCAGCATGTGACGTAGATGCATTGTGTATCCTGAACCAGCTCGTGTTGTTTATGGACGGGAGTTATGGAGGTCAGAAGTGACCAGATTTAAAAGAAGGCTGGAGCTTTAGAGAAATGAATGTGAATAAATCAAAGCCTTCTCTGTCCATTAATGATTAGAGGGTTAATCAGAGCATTACAAAGCTATGATGAAAGCCATGCATGGCTACTGCAGACAAGATGCCTCTAATTTGAAGGACCGATATGTAAGATTTCTAAACTGATGGCTGCCAGGAGTCCACTGCTTGTGTCTGCCAAAACATGGCAGAGGTATTAATCCTCGGTAAGGAAAGCAAAACAAGATCTGCACACTAAGAAGCTCCCGTTGGAAGGATTTATTAAGTGACGTTTCGAGCCAACATGCTCTAGGTATTAATCCTACACATGAGGAACAGTTTCTAGGTTGTGACATATTTGGCAACACGTTGCAGAAACTCGCTCCACATACAGGATGCTTTTAGTAAAGAAAGTATATTCAGCTGAGCTCCAAACGCACGGCCAAGAACAGCCGATGCTGCAGGGGAGGAATATTTCCTCAGTTTGTTGTCTGAGGGTCAAGTTCTTCTTGACGGAGCTTCAAAGCAGAACAAGCTCTCATCACTCTTTACAGATCCTGTAACATCTGTCGGTCTGTGTGTTATGAGCTACAATGACTAATCTAACATGGCTGTAAACACTCTCAAAGTTAAGCTGAAATCTGGCACCTAACTCTCACAATCATTGTTCTGTTTCTGATCCAGTCTGGCGTGGAGCAGTGCCAAACCAGCACAACATGTGCTTTTCTTTTTTTGCACTTTGTCACAGACTTATAGTACAAGTTGTTAAAGTAAAAACGTGCGTTAATGCAGCAGCCAGTGATGCTGATTAAAGTCAGGGCGACATCAAAGACAAACCCTGAGCTGTACATCGAGCAGACAGCGCTAAGGATGGTCGCTGTGGTCGTGATAAAATGAGGAAAATACCAGAAGAACGTGCTCATGCTGGAGCAGAAAGAAAGCAGCCTGGGTTGGGTTTCTCTTCCTTCCTCCGAGCAATCAGATGGGTGTAGGTCTGTTGTCATGGCCCACTTTCTTTCTCACTTCAGCAGCACGCTCTAAACCCACTGGTGTAAACAGAACAGCACACAGGGTCATGTGTAGTTCATGTTTACAGCCTGAAGCTGCCAACTGTTTGTGTTTCTGCTCAGATGGAAAGATGCAGGGTGGGATCAGGTCACGATGGTGGTCCCTGAACTTGACCTGAACTCTTCTGATTACACAGACATGAAGTTACTATCTTCTCTCCATCCCTGCCAAAGATTACACTTTGTATTTTCTCTTTGTAGGTGTCCTTCAATGTGAGCGTGGAGGCGAGGAGCTGCCCTCCCCGCGGCACGGACCAGAGCTTCACTATCAGGCCGGTGGGCTTCAAAGACCGCCTGGAGGTGTCTTTGGATTATCAGTGTGACTGCGACTGCAGCAAGAAAGCCCAAACCAACAGCAGCATCTGCAGCTCCATAGGTACGTCATCCTGCACTACATGTTCTGATTATTTCACGATATGACACCCTGATCAGATGCTTTGAAAGAGTTGTTTCATGTTTTTAAAACGTTGGAGACGGTTCCTGTAGGTGAAGTTATCAGTGTTTTACTCATGCTTAGAATCTGATATCTGTTTTGTGCATTCATATTCTGAACTTAAACATGATTATAGAATCAATATTTGTAGAGGAAAAGTTTTATAAATTACAATGTTTGTTTTTTTTACACGCACTGACTATTTGGAAATTGCGGGTTAGGTTAGGTTCCTACTAAGAGAGAGCGGTTTGTAAAAAAAAAAAAGGATAATTGTTAAATCCAGAAACAGAAAGCAGACAAGAAACAGCCCCTGTACCTTCCAGAACGTTGAAGTTACTGATGTGGAAGAACAAAGAAACCTGTCTGTTGAAAGTCGGGCACTTTTAGTGATTATCTTGATCAGGTGTTTTCGCTCCCAAGCATCAACTGCTGCAGTTTGAGTCCGTTTCATGTTGCTGGTGGAAGAGATCTACAGGAGCCAATTCTGAGCAGCTGAATTCCATGTGTGCATATGAATAATCTTGCAGAACATGAGAGGTCTACAGGGTGTGCAGCAGTCATGCATCTCAATCTGTAATCAGTCGGTTGGGTAAGAAAAATCTTGCCCTTGCAGGTACATATAACTGCGGGACGTGTCACTGCGAGCCGGGCTACCTGGGAGCCCGCTGTGAGTGCCAGGAGGGCGAGGCCAGCAGCATGTACCTGAGCGCCTGCAGGGAGGCCGAGGGCAAGCAGATCTGCAGCGGGAGAGGAGAGTGCAGCTGCAACCAGTGTCTCTGCTTCGAGTCCGAGTTTGGGAAGATTTACGGGAGCTACTGCGAGTGTGACGACTTCTCCTGCGCCAGGCACAAAGGCATCCTGTGCTCAGGTACGAACATCACCCATTTTCTTTATTTACTCTGAAGCTGAGTTTGAGTAGCTCTGTCTGCATGAAGGGGGTGGTTTGATCCTCCCTGAGCATCGAAGTTAACGAGAAAACAAGCTGACATCAAACACGCCATACACTCCTCAGATCTGCTGCATGTTGTGGGTTATAATGAGATATTTTTCCCGTTCATGATGGTGAGTCACACTCCCATACCTGCCGTGGGTGTGTCTCTGTGGTTTGGACTCCTCCTGACTCCACAAACCAGCTTTTTTATTTTGGGCTGAGCGGTAACTGTCACCTGCAGGGCTGCTGGCTTCAGTCCCAGAAGAAGCTCTGAAGGAGCAGCTGCTTCAGTAGTTGTTCAGATGTTCAGCTTGTGTTTCTTCTCTCCTTGGGGGGCTTGTTTTTGAAGGATACTCATCCAGGAATGAGAGAGGACCGGAGAGAGGTTGGAGGGACTTGTTTTGCTGGAATCCAAGGAAGAGATGTGTGAAAGAATAAGACCAAAATCAGAGATTCTTTAGGCATTCTTAGAGCTTTGAGCTGCAGCATTTTGTCTTGTCATTATCTCCATGGTGTCATCCTGAGGCGTAAACATGCCCTGTTAATCAGTCTCTGTTTATGTTGACTTATTCCTATGGAGACAGACCTCCTGCAGGCTGCTTCAGGAGATCTTGGTCTACTTTATCCTGTTTCATTCCATCTACAATAAAAACGTTATTAGCACAAGCTGTCATTGTTCTTGTAGAGGATATTTAAAGCTGGGCGCACACTGTACGATTTCAGGCCGATTTAGACCTGATGTTTGAGTCACACGACTGCCAGTCAGGCCAAATTTCAGCCCATCAGCTGTGCAGTGTACACTGAGGCATGACGGTAAATCACGACCCGATCAGCTGCTCCTGACCTGTCGGATGATTTTCTGACATATTTGACATTTTGGTCGTACGACTGCACATACTCGCACAGTGAGAGCAGAGCCACGAGACAATTCCCTGACTCCGGAACTTTTTCTCCTGTTTTTACCAGCACAATCTGATAGACATTGTCAGAAATCACCATGGCAACAGCAGGCATGCCTGTTTAATCTGTCTTTCCCTCTGATCATAAGAGAAAGGTTGGGAGGAGATATCTGCAGAACCCCAGCTGACAGAGAATATTTGTGTTTGTTTGATGTGTCATAATCTCTAACAGCTCTGGTTTTCAAACCTCTGAAACAAAACGCAAAGGCGTCTGTGTTGATGAAGTGTGAGCTTACATGTGATGTAAAAAGCGGTAAATTTGGGCTTCGGGCTCTATAACAAACTATCGACATCCCACAAATAACTTCACACTAAGAGAAAAACATGAAAGTAGTCAGTGTTTTTAACATGATGAAGCATGAAACACATTTTTTCTCTGCTCATTAAAAAAGTGAGAAATACAAACAGCTCCGATCATCCCCGAGCTTTTTAGAAATATTTGGTTTATTTACTGCTCTCAGATCACGATGTGTTCGTGTGGCAGAACAATGTTTAAAAACATTTCTAATTCTTGAATTCTTTTCTAATTTTGAATCTCCCCCCCCCTTTATTCAATTGTAGTTTATGAACTTACAGTTAGCTTGGACAGTACAGATTAAAAACATCATTGTTGGTTGTTGCTGAGTCTAAAGGGTTAAGGTCCTCTCACTGAGCTCGCACACTGAGGCTAATAGAGAGGCTCGGTATGAAAAGGCAGGTTTGGCTCGACTTTACCGACCAGGACGAGGCTGTTGTGTTCCCAGGACATCGGGTCCAACACTCTGCGTTCTGGAGCAGGACCTGCTGGATCGGCCCCAGGACAGCAACTGTTCCCCTGAAACCACAGAGAGCGCTTTGTGACGGAGGGGCCAGTTTTTGGCGTGATCCCCCCTGACACAATGCTGGCCTCTATTTCTCTCTCTGCAGCAGAAACAGAAGTGTTTGGTTTAGTCAGCAGCGAGGACGGACACGCTGAATGCACAGACGCAGAATGGCAGGATCATCTACAAGCAGTCATTAAATGTTAACAGTCCACTACCTTCTGCTGCTCGGCTCCTCTCTCCTCCTCTCTCAGCGTGGGCGCCATAATGAGTCCTAATGACAGCAAACGCTACGCCTCCTCCACACTTTCCTCCCCTGCTCCTGTGAATCTGACAGTTAATTATTGTGGAAAGCCTTGGGTGCAGCATTCTCTAGGCCTCGCTCTTTCTAAAAAAAAAAATCCACAGGATAAACTATGAAGTTCTGCTCGCCCCCTTAGCAAGCAGACTGATCCTGTAAATAGCATCAGGCTTCACCTGAAAGTCCGCCGTCTGGGAAAATCTTCAGTGTTCAGACGTATGAACGGCCTCCAGGCTCGGCAGGTTTTAGTAAAGAGGAAATCAGCTGGCACCATATCCAAAGTACGTCCTTCTTCTGAAGAACTCCTCGTCTCCTTGAATATCTGAGAGCAGCGAAGCTCGCTGAGGTGAAGCGATCAGCCTGTGGGTCCCTCACGCTGGCTGCAGAGAGTGCAACAATCAGATCAAAGATGCCGTCTGATGTCAGGTGTTGTCTCGAGATATTTCTTGTATTCTTGTCGAGGCTGCATGTCAGAAGAACGAAGCAGACATGAGTCATTTAGTTTAACTCAGTATTCTTGTGATAACAACATTAGTTTTGTTTTCTGGAGATCTCCACTTACTTATCGTGGGATAATAAATGCTGCTTCTTCTCGTGATGAATGAAATAAATAGTTTAGATCTCAAGAAAACAACCTAAATGTACTTGTTGCCTCTGGGGAAAGGGAGAAATGAAAATGTCTGGATGTGCAGTATGTGAGCTTGCATGAAGAAGAACTCTTATAATAGCTGCCCCCTTATCTCTTTGTTTCCATGGAGTATGACGGGAATCTGTTCAAGAACTGTGATTTCAATCTTAGTGAAAAACTCTCAGTGGTTTGGGGAGCTCCAGATTCACGTGAACGTGTGTTTAACCTTTGACCTGAGTCTTTTTTTAGCTGCTACACGTCTTAAACACACAAACGCACCCTGTGGCCTCTACGAATGCTCGTCTTTTCATCGACCACAAAGAGAGCTGACCTGAGCCCACACCGAGATAACCAATCACAGCCGAGCATCTCGAAAACATCCTTCAGTAACACTGACAACAATCTTTGAGTCACTACGAGACACGCTGTTTCTGTAGCAGGTTTCTTTCAATCCCGGTTCATTGGGAAGAGAGAAAGTGAGCCAATATAAAATATCAGCGTCGTTTTATTTTCCATCTGACGAGCTGCAGTAAATCTGCTGCTCAAACTCTGAGAGGCTCACTGGGGAGCTGTGAGCTCTGGTGGTTTTGGCTGGTTCGGCTGCCTGGTTTCACCACAGTGAATACACACCCATTTAACGTGTGCATACATGTACACACACACACACACACACACACACACACACACACACACACACACACACACACAGCCGGTCTGGTCAGCAGGTGTGAGCCACAGCTGGGCGTGGAGAGCGGCGTGCTTCTGTCCTCACGTTCAACTCTGACTCCGATTCAAAGAGCAGAAAGAGGAACTCATGAACAGTTTCATCCACCAAGCTGTCAGGAAGCTGAACTCTCACCTCTCCTCCCTGGCCCCCTCAACCCTGAACTTTAAAACTCCACCACCCATCACGAAGCATCATGATCTTTTCTTTTTTTTAAACCTTGTAATACTTTCACAGTTTGCACCGTGGTTCAGAGAGAAACGTTTTTTTGTATTACTTTGACTGACTGTCACGTAGAAGAAATATTGTTAACAACCATTTATGATTACATGAAGAAAATCATTGTTTCTTCTCTATCTCTAAATCTACACAAACAAGAAATGCAAGTTTATTCCAAACTTGAATCAAGGAACTCGCTAACTTTGACCTCGAGAGTGAAGATGTCACGATGTAACTGGATGAAAGGGGAGGGTGGGAGGGAATCAGCTGTTCCAGTGAAATCTGAGAAGTTTGATCAGTAAGTTGAATGACTAAAATATGACCCAACAAAAACAGGAAATGCTGAGTTTGAAATAAAACAGACATTGTGTAAAGCAGCTTTGACACTAAAGAAAAGGTATTAACTTAAGCAACAACTCTTCTTTAAAGGAGCAATCTGTAACTCTGTCACCTAGTGTTTAAAATTGGTACTGCAGTCTAAATGGACACTGAAGCTTCAGTGTTTATCCAGCTCTGCATCGGTCTGTAAACCTTTCTGCGTTCTAACCTCTCTCCATTTTTCAAAAGCATCTCCAATATTGATCCTAGTTTGAGCACGTTTCTGCTCGTGGAGCTTATTAGAAACATGCAGAGGCTTTTTAGGTCGGGTACAATCACTTCTATCTGAACCAGTTCTCTTGCCCGCTTCCATCGCTGCAACACCTGTTGGTTTGACCTGATAACTGCTCTCATATCTGGCAAACCGAGGGGCGTCCAAAACGGCCGTGTGGGGGTGTCTTAAAACCGCCTACCTTCTCTGGTCCAAACAAATCCAGACCATTCAGGACCAGAATCTAAAGTTAGAAGGAGGACATATTGGCTGCTGCATTGTTGTCAGAGAAGCCAGCACTTCAACATAGCATGTTTCCTTAAAGTCTGATCATAGAGGAAGCTCACTTTATCATTTCACTCTCTACACTTCTCACTGATTGGTATGTTGTAGTTGTCTCTGTAGTTGTTAGCAGGACGCTATAAGGAGGATGTTGTAAATCTGGGGTCAGATGACCTGTGTTGTAAGACTATCTGTCCCTGAATGTTCTGGTAATCTCATCCTCAGTATCCTCTCGGCCATCTGTCCTTGTGTTTGTGTTTGTGTCGGCCTGTGGAGCCTCGAGTCTCTCTGAGGAGATTCTTCAAGGTGAAGGATGTGCAGACTCTGACCTGAGTGAAACCTTTTATATGTCAGTGCACTGATTATCTAGAAAAAACACTTGTTTGTGTTTTCTCTTTAGAAACTCACGCAAATCAGAGTCACATGCTTTCTTTTAGAGCCAGACAGTTTGTTTAAGGGACTCATTAGATCCCTGAAGATATTATCACAAAAAAATCACCATTCACCATTAACCCATAAAGCGCCCTCTGCTGGTGAAAGAGAACTGCAAGTGTAATACAACTCAAATGAAACGCTGTTTGACTGGTGAATTAAATTGGTAATATTGGCGCATATCTGTGGTCAAAAGTTATCGGCCGATATTATTGGCCGACAGATTAATCGGTGGGGCTCTAGTGTTTAGACAAATGTTGACCTTTCCTTTAAAATGAACGAGCTCCCGTCACAAAGCTCAGGGCTTTTTAATTCAGCTCGTGGAAAGTGTTTCCACAGGGCGGAGACGATATGAAATGCTATCTCTCATATTAAAGATTGTTGTTGAACTGTAAAGTATTTATCTCCAGGAAACTTTAAGAGTCACAATCTCCAACAGTATCAGCAGAAATATCAGATGTTGTTCCACCTTAAAGCACAGATATCTTTATCTATCTGTGTTGTTGCTCCATCTCTCAGTTCTTAACGAGACTCCAGTTAGTCTCGTTTTCCTCGTCCTCCTGCCCCCCTGACCCACATCTCCTCAGTCGACTCCACAGCTGGTTCTAAATAATGATCTCAGCGCTCAGCAGACTCCTGATGCCAGAAATAGCATTGCTTTCTTTTCCAGACTTTTCCCCCCATAAATAAAGCTGCTGTCCTCGACTCTTATCCTGTGCATGCATGTGCTCCATGTGTACGACTGCATGCATGTGTGTTTCTCCTTATAGGGTAAATGGGAACATGTGTGTTTATTCATGTTCTCGTAGAGCATTACTGGAACTCAGGGTAACAGTCCTCCTCAGGCCCAAAGTGCCTTCTGGCTAAATTGCTGTTTGTTTTATTAAAGGAGCCGTCAGTTAGAAACAAGAAGAAGAACTCGGCTTTGCTTTAACTGTCCGCTCTGCAGAAGAAGAAGAAGAAGAAGAACTCCTCTTTGCTTTAACTGTCCGCTCTGCAGAAGAAGAAGAAGAAGAAGAAGAACTCCTCTTTGCTTTAACTGTCCGCTCTGCAGAAGAAGAAGAAGAAGAACTCCTCTTTGCTTTAACTGTCCGCTCTGCAGAAGAAGAAGAAGAAGAACTCCTCTTTGCTTTAACTGTCCGCTCTGCAGAAGAAGAAGAAGAAGAAGAACTCCTCTTTGCTTTAACTGTCCGCTCTGCAGAAGAAGAAGAAGAAGAACTCCTCTTTGCTTTAACTGTCCGCTCTGCAGAAGAAGAAGAAGAAGAAGAACTCCTCTTTGCTTTAACTGTCCGCTCTGCAGAAGAAGAAGAAGAAGAACTCCTCTTTGCTTTAACTGTCCGCTCTGCAGAAGAAGAAGAAGAAGAAGAACTCCTCTTTGCTTTAACTGTCCGCTCTGCAGAAGAAGAAGAAGAAGAAGAACTCCTCTTTGCTTTAACTGTCCGCTCTGCAGAAGAAGAAGAAGAAGAAGAACTCCTCTTTGCTTTAACTGTCCGCTCTGCAGAAGAAGAAGAAGAAGAACTCCTCTTTGCTTTAACTGTCCGCTCTGCAGAAGAAGAAGAAGAAGAAGAACTCCTCTTTGCTTTAACTGTCCACTCTGCAGAAGAAGAAGAAGAAGAACTCCTCTTTGCTTTAACTGTCCGCTCTGCAGAAGAAGAAGAAGAAGAAGAACTCCTCTTTGCTTTAACTGTCCACTCTGCAGAAGAAGAAGAAGAACTCCTCTTTGCTTTAACTGTCCGCTCTGCAGAAGAAGAAGAAGAAGAAGAAGAACTCCTCTTTGCTTTAACTGTCCACTCTGCAGAAGAAGAAGAAGAAGAACTCCTCTTTGCTTTAACTGTCCGCTCTGCAGAAGAAGAAGAAGAAGAAGAACTCCTCTTTGCTTTAACTGTCCGCTCTGCAGAAGAAGAAGAAGAAGAACTCCTCTTTGCTTTAACTGTCCGCTCTGCAGAAGAAGAAGAAGAAGAACTCCTCTTTGCTTTAACTGTCCGCTCTGCAGAAGAAGAAGAACTCCTCTTTGCTTTAACTGTCCGCTCTGCAGAAGAAGAAGAAGAACTCCTCTTTGCTTTAACTGTCCGCTCTGCAGAAGAAGAAGAAGAACTCCTCTTTGCTTTAACTGTCCACTCTGCAGAAGAAGAAGAAGAACTCCTCTTTGCTTTAACTGTCCGCTCTGCAGAAGAAGAAGAAGAACTCCTCTTTGCTTTAACTGTCCACTCTGCAGAAGAAGAAGAAGAACTCCTCTTTGCTTTAACTGTCCGCTCTGCAGAAGAAGAAGAAGAAGAAGAAGAACTCCTCTTTGCTTTAACTGTCCACTCTGCAGAAGAAGAAGAAGAAGAACTCCTCTTTGCTTTAACTGTCCGCTCTGCAGAAGAAGAAGAAGAAGAAGAACTCCTCTTTGCTTTAACTGTCCGCTCTGCAGAAGAAGAAGAAGAACTCCTCTTTGCTTTAACTGTCCGCTCTGCAGAAGAAGAAGAAGAACTCCTCTTTGCTTTAACTGTCCGCTCTGCAGAAGAAGAAGAACTCCTCTTTGCTTTAACTGTCCGCTCTGCAGAAGAAGAAGAAGAACTCCTCTTTGCTTTAACTGTCCGCTCTGCAGAAGAAGAAGAAGAAGAAGAACTCCTCTTTGCTTTAACTGTCCACTCTGCAGAAGAAGAAGAAGAACTCCTCTTTGCTTTAACTGTCCGCTCTGCAGATGTAGTACAGATGTTTAAGTTGTTGCACTTAGCTGCAGACGGACATGTTTTAAAACAGATTATGGACCTGAAAGATACCTTGAGGGAAAATGTGCAGCTTCAGTTGAGTTTTGGTCAAGCTACTGGTGCACGACATTAATGCATGATACCCTCCTGTTGTTGTACCTTTAGGCATCTCTTTCTGCTCATTGATCACCTGCTTTGAAACATAGAAAACTTGCTGAACCGTCTTCCAACATGTGCATTAATATAACAACACATCCTGCTTTAAAGTCAGATATACGACATGTTCCACATCAATATATCTCTCCTGTGTAAATGTGTCTCTGAGTCATGACTGTCTACAATGAGTGAGAAGCTCGAGTCCCGCTGGCTGTGTTGTTGTCAGAGCCGTGTTTACATGGACGGGACGGCCGGCTCCTCCCCTTGTGTATAAAAGCTGTTTTCTTCCTTTAAAGAATGCACAAAAAGATGCATATATCTATTTAGAAAAGTAATAAACAGGGATATTGTGCAGCAGACATAAATCACTGCAGAGCCTCTCTGCTCTCTGTAGCTGCTCGTCTCTTTCTCAACCGTCCTCTTAATAAAGAATACAGACCAAAGAAAAATGTGCAGCGTGGATGATCATTTTCCTTTCTTAAACTTCCCCAGCGATGAACTGTTTGTTTTATTGAGCAGCTTGTTGTGTATTCTGTGTGCTGAATTCTTTCTCTCATCATCATCATCTGGACTTTTGAACATCGTGTTACGGTAAAAATATCTTTGATTAAACCAACAAGTGTTTTGTTTTCCCCTCTGGATGAAACAAGATAATGAGTTCCAGTTTTGTTACGTTGGCACTTCTGCATTTTTGTAGCTTGTCTTTATTAGGAAGACTTCAGCACGGCATGAAACACATTGAGAAATGTATCTGACGTGTGAGCATGGGCATTAAATACATTCAGGAGCAGATATAACATCAGCTGCTGGTGTAAGAGTGAAAAGGACTTCCTGGATCTCTTTTTGAGCAACATGGCGTCTGTAACGTGTTTGATTCTGTGGTTGTGGTTACCATCAGAGTTTTATGCGTCATTACTCCAACATGCAGCGATTAGTGAGTCTGGACTTTGTTAACTTTTCTGCCCAAAGCCCCCCAACGAGTCAGACATCTCTCACACTACGACATGAAGCTTTCAATGAAACTATTCCAAGTGCTCAACCATTGAAAGAAATAAAAGAGTCATAATTAAAGGCTCTGCTGCTTTTAGATATTCTAGAGAACAGTGGTTTGCTCCCTCCGGGTGGGGACTGAGTCTTTGCCCCAAGTGATGAGCTGAACTATCTCAGGGTCTTGTTCACACTGAGGGTAAGATGGAGCGTGAGATGAACAGACAGATTGGTTCAGCGAGTGTTGTACCGAACGTTGTGGTGAAGAGGGAGCTGAGCCTGAAGGCAAAGCTTTGGAGTTACTGGTAAAGGAAGTAATGTTTCAGACTAAACAAAGCTACCTGGCGCTCAGTCTGCTTCAGCCCCTTCAGGTAAAACCAACACCTGATGACTCCTCCCCCTTCTCCTTCTCTCTTTGAGACTTGACTGAACTTGACCAGCGCAGACAAAGACTTCAGCTGTCTTTATCCTGCAGGTAGAACACACCCCGATCCTTTCACTGAGTGCACACTAAAGGACTTCTTAAAAACACACCTGCAAAGGTGTTTCTGTGTGTACTGGAGCTGTGGTGCGTTTGAGGTCTCTGACTCACAGACTTCATCTGAGTGGAGCTCAAATGGAGGCACAGGACAAAAAGGACAAAGACAGAAAGCAAAAAAAAAAAAAAACGTTTTAAACTATTTGAAAACATCTTACAGTTCTAAAGAAGTCGAATGCTGACATGCAGGGCCGTCGACTTTGAGTCTGGAAACACAAACGCAACCAAACAAAAGTCAGAAACCTGTCTGACAATATGGATTTATAGAATGAGTATCGAGGAGTGTTTGTCGACCCAGCGGCTCATTTTGACGTCTTTCTGTCCAGCTCCGCCTCCTCGCTGCTTCCTCATCATCCCCAGAGGTCTCGGCCTCACCCTCAGGATTTAGATCTTTAAAGCTAAACAGCTGACTGACTGATTCACAGGGAAAACAAACACACACACACACACACACACACACACACACACTCACTCAGCTGACTGTGCGATGCAGGTGTCCGTGCTGTGTCATACAGTGTGTGTTGAATTGCTTGTAACTAGGGTTGGGAACCTGAGGGTCGCTGGTTCAAGTCCAGGTGCAGACCAAGTCTAGAAGTTGGTCTGATAGCTTGGTAGGTGCTAGTTCACTTTCTGAGCACTGCCGAGGTGTGGTCAAGGACTCCAAGCGCTCGTGTTTGTCGTCATGTTTTTGTTTTTGTGAAGCTAAAGAAAGTTTCCCACATTGTGCACAAATCAAGTTCTATCATATTCTTCTACCCTCTCAGGGTGTCGGGTAAAAACCCTGAACCCTATGAACCCTGCGCCCCCAGGTGAGACTTGAGCTTTTCTTTGACTAGCAGGAGATTAGCTTCACCCTGTGATAGACGTGTCCGCAGTAACAGCCATCACAAGAAGCTAGTTCTGTGGAAGAAGAATCAGCATCAGCGTGCAGCTTTAAAGTATAATCCTGTTTAAAGGAGATAATGATCAGTTTCTTCATGCACTCAATGGAGCGTCAACAAAAGAAATGCTGACACAGCAAACGTCAGCGTTTAACGAGCAGCTGGTTATGAAACGGAGGTCACAGAGAGCTCATTGTGCCTCCATGTGTCCCCTCTGGGATTCTTCTTATAGGCTCGCTGTGAGCAACAGTCAGTGGACGTGGAGGCGTCCTGTGAGTCGCAGACGTAAACACTGTTGTCTTGGCTGATAATGACTGTTGTCTGTCAGCCATGTGATGTTCAGGCCACACGGCAGAGCTGCTGATACCTGTTATTGAAGCACGCTTGATCCTGCTGCACGCTCTTTAACGTTTACGCTGCTTATTCTGCAGGTCGTATTACTCTTCTGTCTTTTACTGGCACACAAACGTTAAAAGACGTGGTCGTTTGTTTTTAAGACTTCTACCCCCCCCACACGTCTCCCAGATATCGTCCGTCTGTTTACGTCTGGTGACGAGCAGCTCAGCTCAGCACACAGAGCGGAGCCTGTCTCAGCCTGCACATTTTAACAGGCTACATTTTTGAGCTGTTTCACCCTGAATGACAGGCAGGCAGACAGGCAGACAGACAGACAGGCGGACGGACAGACAGACAGACAGACAGACAGACAGACAGACAGACAGACAGACAGACAGACAGACAGACAGACAGACAGACAGACAGACAGACAGACAGAGAATCTGAGAATCTTCTTCGTCAGTCTCGCAACATTTAACTCGACTTCTGGTTTGGATTAAACCTGGTTTTCATGCACCTCCAGAAGTATTTATTCACTCAGATACAACACCCCCCATCATCTTCTTTATTCCTCAGTAACAAACAGCTTCAGTAGCTGTTAGAGACATTCAGCGCGTGTGTTTAGTCTCTTTCTTATCTAATCAGAACAGTTTGTATCCGAGCCTGTAACCCTGAAGGAGCACGAGGAATCATTCCTCTCTGAAACTTTGTGTCTCTAATAAACCCACTGAACCGCCTCTGCGCGAGGAAATGAAACAAACATGGCGTCCTTTTTATCCAGATAAAAACTAATATTTTATTGATAACTCATGTTGGGGGGGTGGGGGGGGTGGGCTTGATCCTGTCAGTGTATTTCCTGTAGTGCCTCATCAGCACTCTGTCTGTTGGCTGACTCGTCTTGTTTACAGAAGCCGCTGTCACTGCGGAGGCTTCACAGGCTGAAGCTCGCCGAGCGTTCCTCTTACTAGTGGCTGTTTGTGGTTCTTCTTCCTGTCATGAAAGCATCACTTCTGTTTCCATCTCGTGTGTAATTGACGTGTTTATCATAGTCGACCACAAATGAGCTGGATCTTCTCCCTGACTGTGCTGTCGCCTCAAGAAACAAACTCCATATGTTTGCTTATAAACACTTAAAGAGTTTCAAATAAGAAGGTTAACGTCTTACACCCGCTCACATCTGAAGAGAAATACTTTCAGCACAGCTCCATTTTACAAGTGATACCTGTTTGCTGATCATTCCCGATGTTGGAATCAAATTAGTTTTGGAAAGCCTTTTTTTGGAAAGCGTCACTTTGGACCGCTTGTTGTTACACAGCCAATAAGCTCGCCTCAAGCCGTCTGAAGTTTTTTAGTTGTCTTGATTTGACCATAAAATCAAACATGGCTTTTCTCATGCAGAAAGTAGGATGTGCATGGGCTGTCAGAAAGAACGCCGTTTTCAAAACCTTCTGTTTTCAGGCAAACAAAACGCTGATGTCGTGTTAAAGAACAATGCAACAAAAGGTTACCGTTTCTGGATGAAGTTGTTAACGTGTGGACCGCAAACCGGCGTATGTCCCTGTAACCTTCCTGAGTCGCTCTTTCACGCCTCCCTCACAGCGGGAGATTTTGGCTGTCAGATGTGAGGAGGACGGGTCTCAGGAGTCACAGTGTCATGTGTACAAAACATAACCAAAATGGAGTCTTTTAATCAGTGCTACCTGTAATTGGACGTTTTTACAGGATCAATGAACAAGTGGAAAAGAATATGAAGAAGCTTTGTGCATGCCCAAAGATCACAACGGCCGTGCAGCAGTGTCATGATATCAGTTCATCACCACAACTGCTCCCTCGCCGTGAATCTCCAATATTACCTTCACATATCGGCTTATCCCGACTCCTTGCAGAAATGATCTAAAGTTGGGGTGGAAAGTTCAGCTCACGTGGAAAGGTTGGGGCCTTTCTTATGATTTTTGTGCATGTGTGAAACGGCTGAACGTCTCCGGGCATAAATTCCAGACTGAAGATTCTGCTGAGACTTGGTAACTTCAGGGGCACTCCCTACAAACTGTGTTACTGCTGTTGCAAGCATTTTCAGTTCTGTTTCTGTTAGAAACTGAGAGCAGAATAAGGAGACCAGCGAGCTAGCATGTACATCCGTGTTTCTTATCTACCAGTGTGCTGCTTCCTGTTTGGATCTGGAGCGCGCCCTGAAGTTGCTGATATTTTAAAGTCATTGAACTTAACTATCTCTGTAACTAAGACTGAAAGACTCAGATCATATTTAATGTGTTGGGTTTTTGAATATCGAGTCTGAAAAAAGGTCCAAAGAAGAGTTTGGACTGAGCCTCAGGACCATCGTACACCAACTCCAGGAAAACTTTCATTATTCCAGCTTTCACAAAGTGTGTGCTCCGGAAACATCACTTACAATCTCAAGTCTGAGGCCAGTTTGTTTTAGCATAAGAGCAAGGTTAGGTTGAATACTTCACACAACAGAAAGAAAACACCCTGCAGCCAGTCTGAGGCGAGGACCAACCAGTCCTCTGATCCCACAGCCCGCTGTGTAATTACTCGGAGTGGTTCGGTCATATTGTTCTGCTGTCATTTAAAGTCATACAGTCGTATTCAGCACTGGTTCTCAGCTCAGGGAGGGGCGCAGTGTGTGTGTGTGTGTGTGTGTGTGTGTGTGTGTCTGTGTCTGTGTCTGTTTGTCTGTGTCTGTGTGTCTGTGTCTGTGTCTGTGTCTGTGTGTGTGTCTGTGTGTGTGTGTCTGTGTGTGTGTGTGTGTGTGTGTCTGTGTCTGTGTGTGTGTCTGTGTGTGTGTGTGTGTGTGTGTCTGTGTGTGTGTGTGTGTCTGTGTGTGTGTGTGTGTCTGTGTCTGTGTGTGTGTGTGTGTGTCTGTGTCTGTGTGTCTGTGTGACAGGCTCGTCTCGTCTGACGTCTCTGAAACTGATGCACAAAGCTCTCTGTCATTTGACGTCTGGACTTTTTCAAAATAAAGTCCGACACAGAAGCAGACAGTCTACATGTGGTGGTATTAAGTGAAGCTTATTTTTAGAGTGAATGTGGAGGCTAATTATAATTTGAACTTTTGGCCATCGTTAAAGGAGCAGTATGTAACTCTGACACCTAGTGTTTAAAATGGGTACTGCAGTCTAAATTCAACACATTGCAGAGAGCTGTCTCCCCCCCCCCCCCCCCCCCCCTCCTCTCTAGAGTGGATGCTCACGCAGGTCACCATGTGGTGGACACTGAAGCTTCAGTGTTTATCCAGCTCTGCATCGGTCTGTAAACCTTTCTGCGTTCTAACCTCTCTCCATTTTTCAAAAGCATCTCCAATATTGATCCTAGTTTGAGCACGTTTCTGCTCGTGGAGCTTATTAGAAACATGCAGAGGCTTTTTAGGTCGGGTACAATCACTTCTATCTGAACCAGTTCTCTTGCCCGCTTCCATCGCTGCAACACCTGTTGGTTTGACCTGATAACTGCTCTCATATCTGGCAAACCGAGGGGCGTCCAAAACGGCCGTGTGGGGGTGACTTAAAACCGCCTACCTTCTCTGGTCCAAACAAATCCAGACCATTCAGGACCAGAATCTAAAGTTAGAAGGAGGACATACTGGCTGCTGCTCTGTCCTGGTTCTGGACTCCTCTGATTGGGGGACATACTGTAGGCTTGCTATTAACTCCATTCCTAATTCAAAAAGATAAATGCAGGTATGACAGTTATGAAATGTGGGATTTCCAACAGGAAATAAACCATTTTTTAAATCTTTCCAGAGACGGACTTGTTTCCTCTTTACTGGCTTTTTTTTAGATGTGAGTTATTTTTATTTAGTGCAGGCGATCCGCTCTACACCGCAACTATTTCAAATATTCAGCAGAGTTTTTCATCAGCTGAGAGCTGAAAATAGGTCGATGCTCCCGCCTGCAACTGGAGACGTGAGAGGTTGGAGGCCTTGTTTTCTTTTCCGTGAACACACACATGCACATGCACACACACGCACACACCTAAACACGTCCTCTGGGACACAGGCCGCCCTTTGACCGCTGCTGCAGGAAGTTTTGCTCACTTTGGGTCAACAGTAGGAGGGCGGGAGAGCATTTTATTTCATCATGCTCCACATCATATCACACACTCTCTGCATTCCTGATGAGGGTGACTGAGTTCAGGGTGATGGCCTCTTTAACTCTGCAGAAGATGATTCCTCCAGACCAGATAAAGAATCTTGGCTCCATATAAAACTGATGAAGAGGAGAGCGTAAGGGTCGGAGCTAAGGCAGGAAAATGAAAGTGCGTTTTTAGGGTTTTTGCATTTTGGGAATGAAGTGGAAATGTTGAGTTATCAGTCTTTTCAGATAATGTTAGAAATGGAAGTGAACTTGAAGTGAGAGTATGCAACATGAATAATCCAGTGAGATGCACGCCGCTGCAAACTTTGTGTTCCACTCGGCTCATTATGTCAGACTCAGGACAGAATCACAGACAGCTGATCATTCTACAACCAAAGGGGTTAACAGTAGAAACTGGTGTTCGCCTCGCTGCCGTTGTGTTCTCGGCACCTTAAGGCGAGGAGAGAGAGCGAGTGAGGAGGAGAGGGAGAGCTGTTTACACAAGGAGTGTAGCAGCTGGATGACACTAGCTTGCAACTTGACTGCTGCCAAGGAAACCCCAAGCATTGTCCTCACATCAGAACCGCTGTGATTGGCTAGTTATGTTCGAGCTATCCCTAATTGGTTGAAGAAAAACTAAAAACAAAGGAGGGAGCTCATAGACACGGATCAGAGACTCATTTATTCAGAGTCATATTTAATTTAGGGCCTGTGTTCATTAACTGCGCTTTTTAACACTGACTTTCAGAGCACTTCTCATGAGCACTTTCTGTTGCTAGGTTACAAAAGTTGGCTCACAGCACTAACACTTCCCCCGGTAGTGACCTTAAAGTCTGTTTTTAATAACTCTGTGTGTTCAGTATTTGTTTTTATTCAAAGAAATTCAACTAAAGCATGAAAACAATGTCAATGAATTGTGTCCTGGCAGATTACCGCCTCCATTGTTGATACCAGACGTCCCGCCCCTTCTTCATTTTGATTGGTTGGTTAAAGAGCAATGAGCAATTAATGAGCATGTCAGGGTTTCAAAAGTTGAACTATTTTCATCTGTACTGATGGAAAATACTCAGCTTTAAAGGTCACATATCCTCCTCCTCTTCAGTATAAATAAGTCTCAGAGCTCCCCAAAACATGTCTGTGAAGTGTCTTGTTCTAAATCCACTCTGATCCTGTATTTGATCATGCCTATAAACCCCTCTATTTCAGCCCTGCTCAGAACAGGCTGTTTCTGTGTCTGTAGCTTTAAATGTAAATGAGCTGTTTCTGACCACGCCCCTCTCTGGAAGGGCTTGGGTGGCTCGGGCTTTCTCGCTCCATGTCCTATTGTTTACGGTGAGAAGGCAGACTCAGAGGGCAGAACAAACACCTAGCTGTGGGAGTGTCACCCACCTGGGGGAGGGGTTACTGCCCTTTGTGATGTCATGAAGGGAAAATCTCCAAACGGCCTGTTGGAGAGGATGGACTTTTCTCATCATTGGGGGGTTTGTAGACAGACTAGAGACACATATTAGAGTTAGAGGAACATGGAGAAGAGGATTTTGGACAATATGTGACCTTTCACTTTGTTTCCATCCGTGCAAGCCTCTGTCACAAGGAATCATTTAGAAGCTCTGGCATTAAAGAGAGGAGCTTTTAAACTGAAGGACTGAATTTAAAAACATATTTAAACGCTCCAGCTCCCGGGGCTTGACGTGATGCCCAGCTGGTCTGAAATAACTGAGACGAGTTGAGGAGACGTCTGATCTGATAAACACAAACGAGTGTCCAGTTGATCTTTATTTTTCTCCTCACAAAGAAATGTGAGAGAAAAGACAATGACGTGTTGAACACTTCTCTGTGTGCTCTTTCACTGCAGACAGAAATATTAGACGAGTGCCGACGTCTGACGTTTGAAACGATTCGCTTTGTGCACATTCTGTATATTTAAAATGCTTCATATGAAACGTGCAGCTTGAGTTGAGTTTGTTTTTCGAGCCCTGGCTGTCTGGCAAATTTTCACGAACCAGTGCAACAAGCATCCCTCTAAAAATAACCCAACAGCTCATTTCCTCTTCATATAATCTCCAAATATTTAGCGAAGCCTGTTTAAATGGGACGTTGAAATCCAGCGTGTCTGCAGGCAGAAAATGTGGGAATGCTGTTCTCTGTGTGAGGAAAATATTCTTAAGCCAATAATTGAGGCTTCAAAGGGAGAAGGCGATGATTCATTATTTACTGATCGGGAGCTGATGCTTCTGTATCTGTGGGTGTCAAACACAAGACGAACAGCAGGAAGAATAACATTATATCTTTGTCGTATATTATCGTATTGCATCATATCGTATTCATAGATTGTAAGTATTAATGGATGAAGCCTGGGTGATGTCACCCGTCTGTCCCTGCAGGGGGCGCTGGAGTCCCATCGATGGCGGTCTCCATGCTGGAAATGCTGTCTCAGCCTTTCAGTCAACCTAACGACAGGCTGAGAGCTGGAGCTGAGGCGGGTTTTAAGCCTCCTGACAAACCGTTACACCGCGCCCACCTGTCAATCAGGTCAGCTACACGCCTTATTGTGAATAACTCTTATCCTTCATCAAATCAAAACTGATGAGTCATCAAAACATTCACCCCCCCGTACAGTGTGTGCTGATCGAGACATGAGCTAATCAGACCTGTTTGGTTTTTTGAACCAGGCTGTAAACATGTTAATGTCTGCTGTAGAAACAGGCTTTTTAGAATGGGTGTGTATGTGACTTCCTGTGCTTCTGCAGCCAGCCTCTAGTGGACACTCGATGAACTGCAGGATTTTACACTTCAGCATCAGCTTCATTTTTCGACACCGGAGGTTGCTGCTTGATCTTACCTTATCGTATCGCCTCACATCTTTCTTCTTCATCTGTAAAATGAAGGCTTTGAGTTTTCGATCATATCATATGAAGCTTTTCAGTCGTTCAGATGTTCAAGTATTTGTTTTCAGCACTTCAAGGACGTCTTATCCATGTTGGTTTAAAGTAAAGTTTGAAAGATTATCATTGATTCATTTAGAGGCTCTTAAAAAGATTTCAGTCTCATCAATACATCATTTTCCCCTTTCTCCCCCCGGATTGTATTCATGAGATCTCATCATGGAGAACTGAAAGACTAGACCAGGAAGGAGCTATTCAACTTGTGTTAATGTTTCTTCCTCTTCCTTTCTCCTCCTGCTCAGCAGCAGCAAAATCTGAATGAAGTCAGTGATCCGTAAGCGTCTCAGCGGGGGAAGAGAGCAGCATGAGTTCTCTGACTGATCAGATTATTCTGCTGCACACTTGTTTAACTCCACGCAAGCATAAAGACAACAAAAGGGGGGGGGGGGGGGGGGTAACCTAGCGGTTAGTGTGCATGCCCCATGTGTGAGGCAATAGTTCTCCAAGCGGTGCCCAGGGTTCGAATCCAACCTGAGGTCCGTTCCCGCATGACATTCCCCACCCTCTCTCTCTCTCTCTCTCTCTCTCTCTCTCTCTCAGATGTCTGGCTCTATCCACTGTCCTGTCTCTAAGTTCTGGCTGAGGGCTTCACAAAGATTCACACTATTGCCTTTAAAGGACGCTTTAAGGAATCAGATCTCTGATCAGATATTTGAGACCTTGCTCTCAATCTGCGGCTGTTATGAAAGCCTGAGTCATGGCTGCATTGTCACACACTGTGTCTGAACTACAGCAATAGATATTAGTATTATTTTACAGCCTTCTGTCTGAGGTCAAAGTTTCTAATGGCTCCGTCTTCAGTGTCGTTTTTCTTCGTCTTGGCTGTTCGTCGAGGCTGACTGAATGTCTGGAGAAACGTCATGGAAAAGTCAAACACAGAAGAGGATCTGAACTTATTCCACGTCCCTCCTCCTCTGTCACAGCTGTGTTTATCATGAGCTGTGTTTAATCTCACCGTCAGAGAATCAAAATGTGAGAGACGGCCAAAAGAAATGGAACGGCTCGGCGGCTCAGCGACTGACAGAATGGCGTGATAGAGGCAGTGCACTTTCTCCAGACATCTGTTTCAAGGCATGAGGATGGATCAGATGGAGGCTCGTGTGTTGGGTCTGAGTGCTCGTATTCTTTGTTGTCATCTCGAGGGAAGTGAGGGGAGCCGAAAGCCGTCTGTCGTTAGAGACAGAGAGGCAGCACCTGAGTTTAAGTGAAGAAAACTCGACATCATAACGTAATGAGAACCTAACCTGACACCCTCCAGCTGCGTTTAATCAGAATCAGAAATACTTTATTAATCCCAGGGGGAAGGGTAGGGTAGGGTACCACTGGTTACCAACCTTTTTTACTGCGAGCCCCCCCTGCATACATTTTCCTGTAATGTTTTAACATGTTTTTATTTCATATGTGCAAATCAAATGTTGACAACCTCAGAGCAGAGAGAGCCTCAGCCTCCACCATATATTTCTTCTTTCTATCAACACTTGAAGCAGACTGGCAAACTTAGCTCTTTTTCTTGTTGCTCTTTTTTGGTCTCCACCAAATCCTGTGAGAAATAAAAGTCTCTTTACTTCCTGAATGTTTGCCGATGTTCACCAGCTACTTGCTCACTTTGTGACTTTGTCCTAAAACACTTCTTGCTGCTGCAGTCGTGTCTTTGACTTTTGAGAGAAGTTGAACTAAACTAACCGTAACATCCGGTGTATAAGACGCACGATTAATATCTTTTTTTTTCATCTAGAAAGTTGGCTGCGTCCTATAAATCGGTGGGACCAATAAAATGGTATAAAATGCTGACAAACGAGCCGTCATTACAGAGACTGCAGCTGCCGCCATCACACACGGCACGCCACCTGACAGTGAGAATGAGACGAGGCCCATGTTCTGGTAGCAGCTCGTCAGGACTTGTCGGACAATAAGCTGTTTGTCAAAGCAGCATCACATCTTTCATCCTCCTCTCACTCTCACTAATCAAACACTCACTTCTCGCCCACTGATGCCCTCATTTAAGGACACATTCCCAGCACTGGTTCGATGACTCAGCTGCTCACCGCTCGTCATGCAAACATGCAGAGCTCCTCTGACCTCGGTCATGTTCCTGGGAGTGGTCCTCCAAACTCAAAACCACAGAGAATAAAAGCAGGATCATTTTTTCCACCTGGACACGCACAGCTCTGCGTCGTGTTAATATGAAACTATAAAGAATTTAAAGCACGTCTGAGTCCAGACAGCCTGTTGCACAATCCTGACCACCGTGCAGCCCATTAGACCAAGTGTTTCCTGTTTCCATCATTTGGAGAAGTCTCTGGGACCGGTTTGAGGATCTGGGTTAAATCGTTGACTCTGTTTGAGTCCCCCTGCTGTGTCTGACGCTGACTGGCAGCATCCTCTGATCGTTTTTATCCCTCATCTCAAGCAGGTGTTGGACAGACGGTGCAGCCACTCCTCGACAGACGGCGCTGATTTCATCTGTCGCTGACCTATTTTCTCCTCTGCCTTCTCCCATGTGTTAGATCATAACTCTGTCATTTCTCACTCTGTTTCCATTTAAATGGCGAAGAAAAGGATGTCGACTGGCACTTATTGGGAAAACATGTTTTTCATTTTCCAAGAGATTCATGATTTTTTTTAAACACGCCAAACCTCTGAAGTCGAGACAGATGTGAACCAAAACTATGTGTGATTTTCTTGGTCAGTAAAGTAGAAAATAATCTCGTCTGTTATCTGATCAATCAAATGTTAGCAGACGGGGACAACTCCAGTTTTTAAGGCCCTAAAGTTTGAGGTGACATATTTCAGATTTTGTCCAATCAACAGTCTAAAAACCAGAAACACAAGATTTTCTGTGGTCTTGACTACAACACTAGTCCAGACACTGAACTGACAAATGCCGCCATATTTGCTTCACTACGAGTTAACGAAAAGTGAAACTAGTTTAGAAGCTGTGAACGGGTAACGTCAATCCGTTTCTTGACTGATTCTTGATGTTTGTATTCATACAGAAACCTTCTCACAGCACTGCGTGTATTTCCCACGTGTTGTCATGACTCCAGGCTCCGTAATGAAGCCTCACGCTGCTTTTTACAGCAGCTCAGCTCCAGTTGAGAGTTCTGGTAGAGCAGTTTGAAGCTTCAGGATCATCAGCCGGCTTGCAGCAGCTGTTCGACAAGTCAATGTTTCTTTTTTTCCTGCAAGTTTCTTCACCATGATGATTTGACCCGCCTGCAGCCTGCCTCCTTCTTATCCTTCTGAGATAGCAGCTTGGTGAATGTGCTCTTTGTGGGAATCCTGAGACAGCTAGTGTGAAATAAGCCTGCAGAATAAAGCGTCCACGTTTACAGCTGCTGTCCTCCCTCCGTCAAGGATTCTTTTTGTCTCCGAGATGACCGAGACGAATCAGAGCATCAACATGACCCCATCAGACTCAGCTTTCTGCCTCAGGGTTCCTCCTGTTGGATTTATCCTCAGTGCAGATAACATGGTGTAATGTGCAGAGCTGGTAGTAGATGTGGATGAGATCAGCAGCTGCTGCAGCTGTTTGCACTGCGGCACAGAAGGAACTTCTCTCAGGAGGAGAAAACTGTCAGCTTGGATCTTTCTGTCTGTGTGTCCACGTCCTGTCACACAGCGGCAATGAGATATGTGTCCATTCATTCTAAAACAGACATTTAAAGGATATTTATTTTTTCATTTTGGACAAATATGTGCCTTATTCGTTGAAAGCTCTCACTACAGGTCCATGAAGAAAATGTGTTTTCTCGTTCAATATAGAAGAGAGTCTCATCTTCAACACGTCTACCAGTTCAGGTTGAAAACATTAAAGGAGGAATATGTAACTCCTCTAAAACATTTCTCTCTGTTTTAACCACGGCTTCACATTTCCGAACCTTTTGATTTCTGTCTGTTTGGTTTGAAGAGACATTTGCAGCACTGAAGGTCTAAAACAAACAGAGAAGAGATATCTAAAATAAATATTGTCAAAGGATGGGGAGAGGGATATACAGTATGAGAAACAACCGCAGGGCAGTCGTACCTTGTTGTAGCAACACTTTCTGACTTCCTCGTTGTTCTCTTTTCTTGCTCAGGTCACGGAGAGTGTCACTGCGGGGAGTGTAAATGCCACGCTGGGTTCGTCGGAGACAACTGTAACTGCTCCACAGAGACGTCTACGTGTATTTCAGACGACGGGCAGATGTGCAGCGGGAGAGGAAACTGTGTGTGTGGACGCTGTCAGTGCACAGAGCCCGGAGCCTTTGGAGATACCTGCGAGAAATGCCCCACCTGCCCCGATGCCTGCGGAACCAAAAGGTAGAGCCCATTGAGAACTGTGACGTGTGTAGTTTGTGAATCTCAGTAGAGGAAGCTGATGTGTTGTTATTTTACAAAAAGGAAGCTGGAACATTGAAACCAGGTGCAGAAGCTGGTTCTCAGGAATCAGAAAGGTCAAACCATCAAAGACAGCAGGTCCACACTGAGAGTAAAACCTCCTGATAAGTCTCTCTTTGATGGCGAGTGCTTCAGATAGCCCTCATGCCATTCGTGACCTGAAGAGATGAAACAGTTTGAACCTTCATCAGTCAGACGGGCAGCTCAGGGGATAAATGTCCATCAGACGTGTAGTAAAGAGAAGAAGAACTGCACGTGCTCCAGTTTCCTGATCTTTATAGAACGGCCTTTGACTTTTGACCACACAGGAGTTTAGAAACAGAACATCGCTGCTCTGGCTGCAGGGTGAGCTGAACACTTTATGCAAACTACATGGTATCCTAAAGACGAAATGAGGCAGAGCTGCAGAAACAAATCTTTAATCTGTAGCAGGAGGAGATGCACTGATATACAGATGTACATGCATCTGCGTTTTTCCCATCAAGTTCAGGGTCAGGTGACTTATCTGTACCTGTAGGTAAATGTGTTCGCAGGGAGAGTGCACACAAAGTGCAAATGCGTGGTACACGGGCAAAAGAGCATAAAGTGTGCAAACTCCAATCGTACAATTTGATAGTTGATCTGTAAAAGTTGCAGAGCCTGGAACATTAAAAATAAATAAATGAACCATTAAGAAGCCTGACATCAGCTCTCTAGCCTGTTATCTCCGTCCCTCCATACAAGACCTTCATGAAATGAACGACAACCACATCCAGCAGCAATTAGAAAACAGATATCCTACGACTTGTTCCGCTCAGTGACGGCTGCTGAGACAAAGCTGCTCCTAACGCGCTGTGTTCGGCTCTTTGGAGCTGAATGTCTTCGACCAGAAGGAAGAAGCTGAAACTCACACTGCAGAGGATGGGACTCATCTTCTCACTCCCAAGGGGGGAGTATGTGGAAATGAGGCGTAAGATTGAGCTGGTTCGTTTGTGCTGCTTGCTGTGTCACTGTAGGGTTCTGTTTTCCCTCCACGTGTTGTTGACAGTAAATAAATAAGAACACTCTGAAATAGTGCTGCTGGTTTATGGTTAGTTCAGTATAATAGTTTGTTTCTGGTTGAGTCTTTTCTTTGAGCTCTGATTTCTCTGAAGATCTAGTAAGATTGACCTAAGATTCCCCTCCAGACGGTCCGAGGAAAGTGAGTGCTCTTCTTGAGACGTTGGAACTACAATCACAAATCACGTCTCTTTTCAAAGCTCACACTCGGCAGTTTCAGAAAGTGTCGAAATTCTTTCCAAACATCATTCAAACATGCGTGCTACTGTTGACATAAGGTAGGCGTTCGTCACAGATCACAATCTGTTTAGTTTATTTAGAAACACCCTTCATGCTGTCGGAGGAAGGAGTGTCATTGATGGAGCAGAATTTCATTGGTTACAAGAAGCGTCTATCATCGGCACAGTCTCATGGAATTGGCCGGTTGTAGGTACGTCAGAAGATGGGCAGACACCTCCTTTCAACTCAGGCTCTCATTGGCTGTTATAGGCTGGGAACAGTGAATGATAAGGCCTAATTGGCCGAATAAGGTGTCAATCGAAAGGTCAGAGTGCGGACGCCATTTGGTGTAATTCAAGTAAACGCTTCTTAAGACAACTTATTAAAACTGAACATTATACCCTTCGTTTAATTTGATTGAGGGGGGGGGGGGGGGAGACAGCTCTCTTTAATGTTCAGAATTTGGACTGCAGTACCCATTTTAAACACTAGGTGTCAGAGTTACATACTGCTCCTTTAAATATCACAGGAGCTACATGATAGCTCTTTATAAATGTAGCAGACCGCCAGTTTGCTTTAGTTTTTTAGCGTTTAAAAACCCACGGACGAGTTTGAGTCTGTTGTGGTTGAAATCTTTGGACAGCTTTTCTAAATCTTCTGCAAAACAAAATAATGAAATTCAAATGCGAGTTTCTTCCAAACTTGATCCATCTGTTAAATGTCACGAGAGCCTGAAGAGACTGAATGGTTGATCGACCAGCTGCTGTTTGTTTGTTTTCATGCTGCTCAGCTCGTCCAGTGTTCATCGAGCTTCCAGTGTTTAACCACAACACGGTGGGACATTTCTAACAGCTGATGTTCCAAAACAAGAAATAACAAACTGAGGAGTGCAGGGCCTCTCGTACATGTCTGCTCTATCTTACACAAGAAGATTAAAGAGGAACTTTGTTTCTGTCTCTCGTCTGCTTCAGGGAGTGTATCGAGTGTCGGCTCTTCAACTCAGGACGCCTCGCAGACAACCAGACCTGCCAGCGCCTGTGCAAGGACGAAATCCTCACAGTGGAGACCCTCAGTGAGTAAACACGAGCTGCAAACACACACACACACACACACACACACACACACACACACACACACACACACACACACACACACACACACACACACACAGAGCAGCTGGCTGGAAGTACTAACATCTGGGGCATCTGTAACAGTTTCTCGTCTCCCTCACGTTCCTCTTCCGCTGTCACTTCTTATTTGACCTTTCATGTTGTTACTGTGGAGCAAACGTTCAGTGAGCCATGCAGTCATTTCTACTTTTACTCCCCGCAGGTGAACATGTCCTTCCAACAATAACGTAGAAATATAAACATATCAAAGTCTTGTCAGCAGATGCATGCAGGTGAAACGTGTTGTTTGTTTGTGGATGGAATTGAATAAAGAGAAGCAGTCATTCTTCTCATTTGCTGTCAGGATGTTTCCTGCCGTCACCTGCACCGACGTTTAAGGACTGACAGTGCTGTGCACACGGTGTCCACGTTTGTATATAAATAAAGTCTTCACAAACTGAGAGAGAAACTTAGGCCATTGGTCAAATTTGCCGATTGGTGTCGGCACTGGCCCTGATTTTCACGAGCCGTGCGTGTCCAGAAGTCACAGGTGATCGTTGTATTTAGCAGGTGAAACTAAAATAATGTGTCACACAAAGCAGCAAAGTCCACAATCAGACTGTGGAAGTAATCGAGCTGCCAAAAAAAGTCACGAGGTGCTCCTCCAGTTCAATAACTGATTCTGGAGAACCACAGAAATTGTGGCGTTCCTTTTTCGAGTCAAACCTGCCGCCCAGACTTCACCTCAACACGAGGTCATGGTGCCGTCAGATCTCTGTTCCCTCTCTGGAGTTTCTGTGGTTGATGTTGTCACACGATGAATCAAAGTTTAAAACATGATGAAGTCCACAGAAAGCCTTTGACTGTATGAAAAGCCCACAGTGATTCTTGTGTCCTCTGTTGTCTAATGAGTCCACTCTTCTGGTTCCACTTTAATGAGGGTTATAAATCCTACATGATGGATCGTCTCTGTGTTATTAGCACTGTGTTCAGAGTATGAGAGGCTCTAATGCTTATTTTGAGCTACAATAGAGCGGCCATGTTGGTCTCCTTGTAATGACAGTTTGTGTAACGTTCATGTGTTAATGGAGGATGGATCCTCGCCCCTTCATGACGAGGACTTTCTAGTGTCAAATATCTTCACAGTTTGGATACATGACATTCACCCTCCAATGATGAATGCTAATAACTTTAGTTATCCCTTAACTTTACATTTAGCTCCATTATTGGTTCATATTTATTTATTTTAATATTTAGGTTCATCCTTAAAGGCGGAGTCAGTAAAAATGTTTGTAAACACAACATTCAAACTGGGCCCCTCCTCCTGGGCTCATTGCCCCAAGAAGCTCTCACTCACTGCAGGACATAGTGTGTACGTTTACTGCTTGTAGCTACACTGCAAGCTAACGCACGCTAGCACAAGCTAACCGCCGGTGTTTGTCACCTGCCTGTCCAACAGGAAGCAGACCAACTCCACGTCCACGGGTAAAAGACAACACAAGGTTCACCCTCGTTTTAGAACGAGCTTTATCCGCCTGGTGTTTCACCTCACTGTGATTATATTAGCTCGTAGGTCGTTAATAGCGCTCACCAACGAGATAATCAGATTTTTTATATACAAAACAACAACTTAATATATCAAATATAAAATATTAGCCCTCATCTTCTGTAGCTTAACTTCTCTTAGCTCCATAATGAGAGCTCACCCACAGAGCTGCTCAGTCGGATCCTGATCTTCATGTTTTGAAGTGTCAGGTGTCAGTCTGGGCCTCGAACACCTTCACCCCTCACAGCAGGAAGCAACAACCAGCTAGGCACCCTGATTAGGTTCAAAGAGTTCAAACCATTCAAGGATAAAAACCTTGTGTGTCTGAAGAATCCTCCCACTAAACAAAAAGGAACCTGCAGCTAAGAATGACTCCAGTTTAGGATCTGACTTGATCCACCACTCAAGTTTTATCTTCCATATCCCTCAGCCTGGAGGGAAACAGTGTGGAGATGTTTGAGGAATGCATTAATAAGAGCACACGCTCTGATTTATGGTCGTAATGGGGGCTGTGGTGCAGCATGGTGGTGCACAGAGGAGATGTGCACACTGACAGTTGTGTGTTCAGTTATACAGACTATTATAAGAGCGCTCCATGTAAGCCCAGCATGGCCCCGGCCCAGGTCTGACGTCTTTCATAGCATTCCCGGCGAGTTCAGCCATCTGACTGGCCTTAATGGACTCCACATGTACATTCCAGATGCTTGGTGCATGAAACAGAGGAAGAGGAGGAGGGGCTGCAGAGGGGAGGAGGGGGCCGGGACGCCGTGACCTCACCCTCCCTCCCTCCTGAGCTTTGAGTCGGTTTGGGTGATGAAGATTGACGGATACTCTGCATGCCCTTGTAGATCAAGGAATGTGATTTCTTTGCACTCCAGTTGTGATTTCACAGCCAAGATATTCGGACTATGTGATGATGATTCATGAGTGATATCTGTTTTTTCCCTCAGAGTGAGACCTCCCTTTTATTTGACCTCATCATACTCTCTGTATAACTTGATAATACCTCCTTAAACACACATAAACATAAAAAGTAAGAATGCAGCACATGAACTGAGCCAACAGTTTACTGTCAGTCATATCTGTCCTTTAGTTTAGTGCAGCAGAATAAAGGAAGTAAAAAAAGGTTTAGTCCATAGCTGTCAGCATTAACGAGTTAATCACGATTAATCTCATGTTATTTTGTCCCTTCAGGCTCACCGTAGATAGTGGTCCTCAGTGTCTCCCTGTAGATAGTGGTCCTCAGTGTCTCCCCGTAGATAGTGGTCCTCAGTGTCTCCCTGTAGATAGTGGTCCTCAGTGTCTCCCCGTAGATAGTGGTCCTCAGTGTCTCCCCGTAGATAGTGGTCCTCAGTGTCTCCCTGTAGATAGTGGTCCTCAGTGTCTCCCTGTAGATAGTGGTCCTCAGTGTCTCCCTGTAGATAGTGGTCCTCAGTGTCTCCCTGTAGATAGTGGTCCTCAGTGTCTCCCTGTAGATAGTGGTCCTCAGTGTCTCCCTGTAGATAGTGGTCCTCAGTGTCTCCCTGTAGATAGTGGTCCTCAGTGTCTCCCTGTAGATAGTGGTCCTCAGTGTCTCCCTGTAGATAGTGGTCCTCAGTGTCTCCCTGTAGATAGTGGTCCTCAGTGTCTCCCTGTAGTCTCAGTGATGTAAAAGAAGGACACTGCTGCATCTTTGAATGTCTCATTTCACTTTAACAAACTCTCAGACAGCTCAGCTGACGAGTCCAAAGTCATATCCACCTGATGACATCACACATTGACCTTTGTTACCGTTCACCTTATGACATCACACATTGACCTTTGTTCCCGTTCCTTTGAGCTGTTTGACCTCACTTTGGGATCCCTAACCACTTCCTGTTTCTGGGCTTAACTTCATGTCCTCACCTTCAGTCTACCAGAAGGGCCTTACTGTATTTCAAAATAAAAGCACACAGCAAGTAAAGTACTTTCAGCTAAAGACAGGACAACATTTCAAAATAAAAGCCTGACAAGTTATATATTTTTAAAGATTTATTTCTGGGCTTTTTATGCCCTGAGAGAGAGAGAGAGACATGCGACTAATTGCGAGTCGTTGAAATTGTTTGACCGGCCTACTTTAGTCTCACAGTTTGTCTGAGAGATGGAGTTCTGACTTTGTTACTAATCCTGCGACATGTTGTAACCGGGGTACACAGCTCTAAAGGATCCAAACTGTTGATGAGAGCGAGTACAGACTGTAAGCAGCCGCTTACAATCGCTTCTGTTCGTGTTCTTACCAGAAAGTATTTATATATTTTATATAAAAACTTCACTACATCTTCTGCAACAGATTTTATTTTTATGAAATAACAGATCATCCATTTGTATTGACTTAACTCTTCGCCTTTGTAGACCTCAAGTTTGAATAAACGACAGAACATTTCTCTTTTGTTGTCCTCATGTCCTCACTGATTTAAACCCGGCATGTTTCTCTCTTTATCCCCCCCCCCTCTAGAAACGGAGGAGCCCGGCGCTGTTCTCTGTCTCTTTAAGACGGACAACGATTGTGTCATGAAGTTCACGTATTCTGAGCACGTCAGCGGACAGTCGATCCTCACAGCGCTCAATGAGCCAGGTCAGTGCTACGAACAACGTGTGAGGGGTTTAGCCTCACTGAAGTTTAAGTCTGAATTTAGGGGGCGGGGTCTCCTGAGGCAAGACATGACATGAAGAGAACCATGAGGAAGTTGTTGACAGAGTCTGCCTGTGCAGAGGTTTCACTGAAAAGCAAAATGACACCAAAACATTGGAGCTTGCTCTGGTTGTTGTTGTTGTTGTGCATGTACTAAATAAAAGCCATCTAAGTCTATCACAGTCTAAATCCTGTTCCTCTCCTGCGTCAGAGTGTGGAGGCGGTCCTGATGCCATGATGGTGCTGCTCGCGGTGGTCGGCAGCATCCTGTTGGTGGGAGTCGTTCTGCTCGCCGCCTGGAAAACGGTCATCACCGTCCACGACCGGCGAGAGTTTGCACGCTTCCAGAGCGCACGGTCACGAGCCCGATACGAGATGGTGAGAATGATCCTGATCACCAGGAACCCTTTTTCTTTTTTTTAAGGAGGAACACTGAGGTTTGAATCCCACAGCCAGGTGTTTTCTTCTAAAGTCAGAGGATGAAGTCATCAGATCTCTCTGGTGCACTGTGTGAGGAAGTCTATGCAGTTTATTTTCACGTACTGCCCGGATGTATTCGGCTACCATTAGCTCAACGATAAGCTAATGTGTAAAAGAACCTTAAAGGTGGAGTCAGCATAAGTGTAAACACAAAATTCAAACTGGGCCCCTCCTCCTCTGGAAGCTCACACTCTGCATGACGTAGTGTGTACGTTTACGGCTTGTAGCTACACTGCAAGCTAACGCACGCTAGCACAAGCTAACCGCTGTTTGTCACCTGCCTGTCCAACAGGAAGCAGACCAACTCCACGTCCACGGGTAAAAGACAACACAAGGTTCACCCTCGTTTTAGAACGAGCTTTATCCGCTTGGTGTTTCACCTCACTGTGATTATATTTTCTCTTCTTTGCTGCTACGTCAAATAGCAGCAAAGAAGAATTGAGTCCAATCTCTGAATTGTATCCGCTCCTAAACTGAGCCCAGAAGGGATGGTGGAGCAGCAGCATTTACTTTAGGATAAGTCTGTATTTTATTTTGAAGGAACAAGCTGCTGACTCTATCTTTAAACTTCCTCAGCTGATGTGAAAAGGTCCCATTAGTTTAACTTTCTGTTTTTATGTGTCACACCCGCAGGCCTCCAACCCGCTGTACAAGCAGCCCGTCTCTACTCACTTTGTGGAAACAGACTTCAGCATGTACGGGAAGTCTTACAACGGAGGGGTCCACTGATCCCTCAGCACGGGGCGCGGCAGGACCGGTCCAACTGAACAGATCCCTGGAGGACAAGGGGGAGGGGGGGAGGGGCACACAAGGTGGAGGGCGGACTGATCACATACTCATCCCTCTGCACGGGTCACAGATTATAAAAGGAGAGACTTTGTGGGAGTGGGGAATCTGTGGCCTTTTTTTCCCACCTTTTTCTAGAAGACATTCAGGCCGACCACGGAGACGTGACGCGACTTCTCCTTTGAGACGGCGGTGGAGCGACGAAGCGTGAACTCATCACTCGTGTTTAGAGAGAGAGAGAGAGAGAGTAGAGTTGGCGTTGAGTTTGTCTGCAGTTACACAAGATAAATAAACTCTCTCTAATAAAACACAAACCATAACTCCAGCCACATTAAAGCATCACTTCCTGTTTGTACGGAGAAGGCGGGACATCGACTTATATTTGTATATTTTTATAAACACTAAAAATGCCTTTTTTAGTATAAACTATGCACCCGACAAACGGAGACTCTGAACATGACTTTCTCTCCACGTCAGGTCAGAAGATTGAAAAGCACATTTCTGTAAAGGTTGCTATGACGACGCTGTGGTACTACTAACACTTACTAAGCAATAGACTTCTCACCTTCATTTTGCACAGAGAATATTTAGAGTCAAGTGATGTAAAGATTTAAATTTTCTTTTTTTGTGTGTTAGTACGTCGTTGTTCTGCACGGCTCTCCTTCAGTCTGATTCACAGGGTACCGATTCTCCCACCAGCCTCCAGACCTTCAAAGTAAAAGTCATTCTGTATTTTGTCTTTTTGTAAACAAACACCCTGAGAGGAAGAAGAAGTCAAACATTCACTCGTGTCCCACACGGGCGCTACGTCCAATCAGAACAAAGAAACGTGACGTAGCAGAGGCTGCTGGCTCAAACATCCGACATCAATACAGAGATATGAGGCGTAACATCATTTATGAGCCAACACTCACATCACAATTAATCGCTGAATTTCAAAAGTTAATTGCGATTAATCACTTTTTTTTTGTGGCTGTTTTAGACCCTGTGTCCACCTGGCGTTTTTTTCTAAAGGTGAGCGTTTTTTTTTTATTGTTTTCAATGAGTAGAGAGCGTTTGAAGCAGAAAGCAGATAAGAGCGCAGCGGGCAGCTTTGTTTTTTGGAGCGCTCTGCCTTTTTTGTGCGGCCGCTCCGAGCGCTTCAAGTTAAAAATCGTTTTTCAGAAAGGCGCTGCTGACGTCACCGCTGCTCTTTTCCAAATGTATGATATTCCCCGTAGTTTTGCTGCCTACGGATCGTGTCGTACCCACATCCTCCTCGCTCCGTGTCTGATCGGGAAATAAACGATCTCAAATATAAAACATGCAGTAAAAAGTAACGGAGCCGTGGCGGTCATACAGCGACCGTTGAGAGTAGTGAGTATGTAACAGTAACGTCGGGCCATTGGTTGGTTGCAGCAGAGACTTAAAGTTTATCTTCACTCGTACAGCGTAACGTCCAAAATAACCAAAATATCGTCTCAGGAATGATGTTCCAACAGGATGTGACCAATCAGAGAAGAGCATCTCTGCTTATTGTTTGTTACGGCGCTGCCTCTCGTGTCCGAGGCTGCGTTCACACTACAAGCCTTAAAGCTCCATTCTTCTGACTTTAAATGAGTCCTGTGTCAGACTGCTGTGTGAACTACGCTCCTGACCTGACCCGCATGCACAAACAAACAACAACAAACACGCAGCACGGTGTGTGAAGAGATCCCAACAGATCTGATGATCTTCAGGAGAACAAAGTCTCGTCCTTTTCAGTCACTGAGGTCACTTCAGGGTTAGAAAATACAAACTCACAATCTGCTCTTTAAAGTCGTCTCGATGGATCTCTAATGTTGAGGACTAAAACAGCGATCATACCCTCTCTTCTTGCGGTTCTACAGAATATGTGTTTGTTTTTTTGACCTGCCCAAGCGACTAATTAACCCCTTCTGTTCATTTTCATCAACCATTGTTTATTTTCATAGACTCATCAGACAAAAGGATCAGCCTTACCGGAGAGGAGGGAGACGTCACAGCGTCTCTGTTCAATCAGACCTAATCATCACGCCAGCTCCCCGTATAAATCATATAGTGCTGCAGTCACCTGTCAATCAAGGCGCGGGGGTGTAGATGTGCACGGTCCTTCCTCTCCAACCAGCCAGCGTTCATTAATATCGCTGATAAGCCAACACGTGTTCATCACAAACTCGATTTTAACAAACAAAATCTAAATATTCAGCGACTTCGAGCTAAAGGCCTCCCTCCAAACTCCGTGTTTTGTTTGTTCCAACTCGGTGACGGGACAAACACGGCGTGCCAAACTAGGAACTATAAACAAACAAACCAATCTCTATGAACATTTTAAATAAAATGGACGCTCTATGGTCCAGAGACTCGTGACGTTTAAAAACAGCAGCAGCCTCCTTACAGTTCAAGATGTCCTCACATGTTGTTTACTGAAAACCCAGCACCATAATAACCGCCTTTAAGCATTCTGGTACAGATATCCTTCAGAGTAAATCACCTCGGACTTCCACTCGCATGTAGTACTTTGAGTTTTCGTGGTTTCGTGCTCCCACTCTGACTGGCGGCTACGTGTCCACCCTGCCTGCACCGGGAGAGAGGGTGGAAACTCTGAGAACCTCAAAGGATAGAGTCATAAATCCCACGACGGCGTTCCCACAGGAAGAGGAGGGGTCTGAGCTGTCACAGGGAGACGTGACAGTGAGAGATGAAGGTGCTCTGTGGCCTTAAACGAGCGGGGACTTGTATGTTTAAGAGTTTGAATGCAAAGAGTGTGTGTAAATATTCTAACATGGTTTGTACAGTGCCAAATGAAATGTTGTGGAGTCACAGTTTCTTAAACTCACCCACCCATCCACCCACACCTTGTTCAGCTCTGACATCAATCTTTCCTGTACAGTTGTGAATATTTTCACACCAATGAGGACTCACTCCACGCCATGTTTCTGTCAAACTGAACTCAGCAGCAACAATAAATCAGCTTACGTCAGAAGTCGGAGAGTCTGTTTTTATTTGTTCACACGTGAATATATATTTAAAGGAGAGGCATCAAGCTGAGCTCTAATTCTAAACGTCACTCGTACAGTAACTCTGCACATCACTTCAAAGTGCAGTGACACGTTTGTACCACTAACCATGCTCGTACGTGTTTGATGTTCGATCACACAGACTGGAAGTGTCCTCTGATGCTGTCATTAACACCTCCCTGGTCACGCCCCTGCACAGTGCTGCAGTGGTAAGCGCTGTCACCTCACAGTGAGGAGGTTCCTGGTTTGAATCCCCGTCTGACAGGAGCCTCTCTGTGTGGAGTTTGCATGTTCTCCCCGTGCATGCGTGGGTTCTCTCCGGGTACTCCAGCTTCCTCCCACAGTCCAAAGACATGCTCGTTAGGTTCACTGGTGACTCTAAATTGTCCGTAGGTGTGAATGTGAGTGTGGCTGGTTGTCTGTCTCTGTATGTCAGCCCTGTGATTGGCCCGCCTCTAACTCAATGACAGCTGGGATCGGCGGCCCCCCCCACCCACCCCCCCACGACGCTGAGTCTAGAGTTTGACATTGATGAACAGACATATTGGTGTTCAGCTCAGAGGTCGGACCCTCGTTAGCAAGAATCAATGCTCTTATTGGCTGCTGCTGACTTCGCACAGCTCAGGGGGGGGTGATGGGAAATAGATTTTAAAAATGGCGATCTCTAGACTCTCTGGGAACCATCCAGGAGTTATACCGGCTTTATTTTTACAGGTTTTAATAATAGTAACATTCCCAGTGTACCTTTGGTTTGAAGGTTATTTCACAGCGGTTACAGGTCTGACACTCTGACTGTTTAGCGCTCTTCAGAGTGACCGCCTGGGGGAAGAAACTGTTGTTTTGGCTTACAGAGATCTGTCACGCCCAGGGTGGGAGGAGTCTGCAGTGATGCCACCTGACCCTGGACCGGTATAAGTCCTGGATGGGGGGCAGGTCGACACCAAAAATCCAGACTGAATAAATATGTTTTAGTTTTATATTTAAAGCTCCTCCTGACTGCTCCTGCGTAAAGAGACGAGCTGGAGGATCTGAGGGGTCGTCCTGGGTCATGACCTCTGGGTCTGAGATGTAGTAGTCATTGCAGTGCAGTGCTTCATAAACTAATAACAAGAGTTTTAAAATCAATACAAAAACAGCCAGTGTAAAGATTTTTAAGTGTGACTGTGACTGTTCCCGCCTACGTGTGGACTAGGCCTTCAGTTAACGTTTTTGTATTTGGTTAGTTTTCGTTAACGTTAATAACGTTGAAGCAGGTCATACTCTAATACTTTTCTTTGTGGTTAATCGGCCTCCTGCTGGACAGAAGAACAATGCAGCTTTAACGGCCTCACTTTTTACACCTGGACTGGACTTCACTATCATTTTTGAAAGACTCTTGGATGGGTTGCAGGCGTGACATTTGGAGCACTGATTCCCCTCACAGGATGAATTTGACCTTTCTCAGTCATCCACTTTCCACTCAGCGCCATCATCTGGTAAACCTGTGAACTTTGTCTATGATAAATCCGCCTGACTCAGCTGTACTAACCCTACTGCTAGGTATCAGCATGTTAGCATCGTCACTGTTAGCCTGCTGATGTTAATTTACTGCGAAGTACAGAAAGGGAGATTCATGTCGTCTCTGCAGAAGTCCACGTCACGCCTGTTCCTATGACCTCACACCTCTCCCCTCACTGCACACATTCAGGCCGCGTGTGAAGCAGCACTGTCAGAGAGTCAGAACGTGTTGACCTCTGACCTCCTGCTGCTGCTCAACGCTGTTATTGTCAACCTGCCGTCAGCGCTGGTCTCTGGTGGTCATGCATGTGTAGATGGACAGAAAATATGACCTTCTGATAAGTTACCTAACCTACCACATGGCCCTTAGTCTCCCCCGCTTCCAGACCAGCAACCTTCACCAGACCCTGGCTGTGTTGACGCGAGCTCCAGGTAGTGACAACGCCGATACTGTACCCCACCACATGACCCCTTCTGACCCCACAACTCAACCGTGTAGGCTGATGGGCAGAGCCAGAACATCACCGAGGTTGTCAACCTCTCTTCACCGACACCTTGGTGTGACGTGTGGCCCTGTTCTCCCTCAACCTTCTGCATACCTGAGTGGATCTGAACGCCTGTGATTGATATGACTCTAAAATGACTCAAACTAAACTATTTGATCTGTTTGAGTTGAAGAAGACTGAATGTTAAGGTCAATGTATTTCTTTGAAGTATACTTTGCTTTGTTTGAACTTGAGGAGGGAGTCTCGTTCCTGCTCAGAGTCCTGTGTTAACAAACCCTTTGGTATCCTGACCTCTGCTGCCCTCTAGTGACAGAAACATGCAGGTAAAAGCTTTAGATTGACCTTCTGACTGAGGCTCAGACTAGAAACGATGACGTGCTGTAAGAACAGATGAACGTGGACGGCCTTCACACAGCTCTAAACACCTCTGCCACATAATGAGATGTTTAGCATCGGTCACTGAGAAAGGTCATTTATACTCTATATTTGTAGGTTGTGTAAAAGTAACAGAGAATATTTTACATTTTCTCACAACTAAATCCAAGATGAGCTAAAAGTCCAAAAGAACATTCAAACTTGTGTAACACGACTTTATTATTTTCCTTCTCAGCCCGCTCTCCCTCTGTATCTCGACTCCTCTCCCTCTGCTGCCTCTACTTCTAGATTTTCAAGCTTTAACGCATGAACCTTCCTCCACTGAAGGATGATGTTGGTGCCTCTGTATCGCTGGTTTGATCTTTGAACACCAGGAGGCGCCAGCTCTCTGTGAAAGTGAAAACTCTCCATGCTCCAGCTCTTCACCTGACTCCACAGTCAGAATTCCTCTTCTCTGTTTCTCATCCTGCAGGTCTGTTTCCTTCCAGCTCTGTGTGATTTGCTTTAATGCAGCTGTGTGTATTATTGTATTCTTCTCTGGTCCTGATGGAGCAGATCACCTGTCGTATAATAATGGCTGCAGCTGTTTCTGTGACGGTCAAAACCAAAGTCACAGTTTTACACATTTCATGGTAAACGAATAAAAACAAGTCAGGATCTCCTGTTGACGTCATGTGCAGGAAGGGAGAGAGGTCTTCAGGTTATTATGGAGGGGAGGGTGTGTGTGTGTGTGGGTGTGTGTGTGTGTGTCATAGACCACCAGAGCGAGGAAAACCCCCCCAAGGCTCTGCTTTGACACGAGCCAGTGCCAGGATGTTAAGTCATAGAAGTCAGAGAGTACAAACTGTAAGAATTCAACAAAGACACTATTATCCTCTCCATCCTTCCTTTTCTCCGTCTGTCGTATTTGACACACGTGGATGTAGTTCACGGTAATGGTCAGCCTGTCAGAGAGAGTCTGACCAGTAAAACCAGCTCTGATCCAGAAACATGTTGAACACATGTGGCTGTAATGAGCGACCACATGTTTACCCCCCAAACACTCGCGGGTATTCTCCAGAACTTCAACATCCACTTCCTGATTCTGAAGATAATCACACACAGTTCAAGTTCAGGGAAACTTTAACCACTAACCCTGAAACTACACCAGATGTTAGGTCGTGAGGTCAAAGTAAAAAACCGAACTACAGACTAAACATTTATTGTGTGATTAATAATCCAAACTGGTAACCGACTGATTGTAAAGACACCCAGCAGATAAAAATCATCATTCTGATACGTTTAGAGTCTTTTTTCTGCCCACCTGCCAAATGTACGTCCGTTAATCTCCAACAGCTCCTCTGTACCTGTAGTGAAGGAGCTAGCTGAGGCGGCTGTGGGTCAGTTTCTGGAGTCAGTCGTGTCCTAACAGGATGGTCGAGGGTTCGATCCCCAGCTCCTGCAGCTTCATGTCCGATGTGTCCAAGACACTTAACCCCGAATTGCTCCCGCTGCTTCATCGGCAGCGTGTGAATGTGTATGTGTTAGTTACTTCTGATAGACTCTTTACTCAGCAGCCTGTACCATCAGGGTGTGACCTGCGGTTTGAGTAGTCAGAAGACTAGAAAAGAAATATACAAGCTCAAGTCCATTTAGCATTTACCGTTATCTTGTAGTGTGAGACTATAAAGAGCCAGTCTTAACGTCCCTGATCTGCTCAGAGAGCGTCAGAGCTGCCCCGAGTTATATCAGACATGTTTGATATTTAGGATTTATAATCTGGACCTTAACGTCGTGAAAGGGTCTGGCATAGGTCGCGCTTGACTGCTAAAACCGTGAGACACAAGAGAGGACAGTAGTCATGGCGACCAGCGGCGGCCTCCAGCTCTCTCTGAAGAATAGACAATCCTTGTTGCGGCGTCTCCACAGACTCTTCTTCTCCTCAACTACTTTTTTATTTCATTCCTCATATGAGCTCTGTTAGACTGTTAGACTCGGCGGTCCTTCCTCATTGTGAGCAGATTTAAAGCGTTCTTTTGAACATGTGTGTAACTCTCGTGGCAGACATGATGTCAGGAGAGTAAATACTTTAGTGCCCTTTGTTAATCATGATACAGCCCCCTCACTCCCAGCTGAGTGACGGGTTTACTCTCCTGAAGTTGTGGGACTCGTGGAAATGATGATGAATCTCTTATTAGACGGCGCTGTAATACACGGGTGTCACAACCACCGCCACTGAGACGGACTTTCCATGTGTGGGTTTGAGAGGGAGGGGCTCACCGGGAATTAAGACGGGACAGATCATTTCCTCCCAGATCTGGAACCAATTCAGGACAATTTTACCGACGTGTGTGTGTGTGTGTGTGTGTGTGTGTGTGTGTGTGTGTGTGTGTGTGTGTGTGTGTGTGTGTGTGTGTGTGTGTGTGTGTGTGTGTGTGTGTGTGTGTGTGTGTGTGTGTGTGTGTGCACTAAATAAACTCTATACATGCATCATGGACGCCACAGAGTCTCCACCTAAAAACCTCTGAGCAGATATTTGTTGATTTATAAAAATTCAATTAAAGTGGAAGTAAAACTTTAATTGGCAGTTTTGGGAGGTGAAACCACCGAGAGCATAAAGTCATAACTGGCACTGAAACATCATTTTACTGTTAGTTACTGAAATATTCAACTTCACCTTGTTTGGATCGTTTCTGGTTCCTTTCCTTTGTTACAGCACGGCCATCATTTCACTTTCACACCATCATGACTACGAGTACATTCAGCGCCCTCATCAGGCAGCATCTGGTTTCTGCAAGGTCGAAGACGAAGCTGGCAACAAATATTGGGCAATTTCCTTCTTTTTAAAAAATCAAAGTTGCAGGTTAACACTGGCAGGCACACTTTCTAAATTGCACAAAAACATTGGCAACGTTTACATACTGACATCATTTAAATGTCCAATCAGTAAGATGTGTAGAGAGTGAGATGATAAAGTGAGCTTACTCTATGATCAGACATTAAGGAAACATGCTATGTTGAAGTGCTGGCTTCTCTGACAACAATGCAGCAGCCAGTATGTCCTCCTTCTAAGTTTAGATTCTGGTCCTGAATGGTCTGGATTTGTTTGGACCAGAGAAGGTAGGCGGTTTTAAGGCACCCCCACACGGCCGTTTTGGACGCCCCTCGGTTTGCCAGATATGAGAGCAGTTATCAGGTCAAACCAACAGGTGTTGCAGCGATGGAAGCGGGCAAGAGAACTGGTTCAGATAGAAGTGATTGTACCCGACCTAAAAAGCCTCTGCATGTTTCTAATAAGCTCCACGAGCAGAAACGTGCTCAAACTAGGATCAATATTGGAGATGCTTTTGAAAAATGGAGAGAGGTTAGAACGCAGAAAGGTTTACAGACCGATGCAGAGCTGGATAAACACTGAAGCTTCAGTGTCCACCACATGGTGACCTGCGTGAGCATCCACTCTAGAGAGGAGGGGGGGGGGGGGGACAGCTCTCTCTGATGTTTGAATAAAGACTGCAGTACCCATTTTAAACACTGGGTGTCAGAGTTACATACTGCTCCTTTAAATTGGATTTTTGCTGTGTTGATATTCAGAATGTTGCCTTTTAGAAATTTGCTCAAGAATATTTATTTCATCTCTGTCCAAATGTTGGCAACACACTGCCTCATTTTCAGCTCACAATGTGATGTTGGTGTACTCTGTTCATGAAGCTTGGGGGTAGATCTAACATCTGGAAAACCTTCACAGATGGTTCTGTGCACTTTTCACTTTACACAGAAACCCCCCATCTCCACCCCCTGTGGTCTGTGTTGTTGAGCAACTGTGCTGACATGAGTCTGCAGGGGAACTTAGCAGAGAAACTCCCTTTCCATTGTGCAAAGAATGACGATAAAATAATACAAAAGGGAGCCTTGATTAAACCGTGTAGTCTTTATAATCTTTCTTGGGTCCAGTCTTAATAATCCAACAGGAAATGATCATTAAGTTCTGAAGCTCTGCAGGTTGTTTTTGACTCTTTTAGCAAATTGTTTTGGTTCAATGTCAAATATAATGTTTTCAAGCCATTGTCGTACAATTAGCTTGCTAGCTTTGCACAATGACAGGAACAGAAGCTGGTGGTATTTCTTTGTTATCAGATGTTGTAATCTGGAAAATTTGTGACGTTAACCTTATGCCCAAGCTGCAACCCAGTTTTAAAAAAAGAAGCCGATGCTGCAGTGTAAAATCCTGCAGTTCCTCGAGTGTCCACTAGAGGCTGGCTGCAGAAGCACAGGAAGTCACATACACACCCATTCTAAAAAGCCTGTTTTTACAGCAGACATTAACATGTTTACAGCCTGGTTCAAAAAAACAAACAGGTCTGATTAGCTCATGTCTCGATCAGCACACACTGTACGGGGGGTGAATGTTTTGATGACTCATCAGTTTTGATTTGATGAAGGATAAGAGTTATTCACAATAAGGCGTGTAGCTGACCTGATTGACAGGTGGGCGCGGTGTAACGGTTTGTCAGGAGGCTTAAAACCCGCCTCAGCTCCAGCTCTCAGCCTGTCGTTAGGTTGACTGAAAGTTAGGCTGAGACAGCATTTCCAGCATGGAGACCGCCATCGATGGGACTCCAGCGCCCCCTGCAGGAACAGATGGGAGATGTCACTCAGGCTTCCTCCATATTCCCTATATCCCTATTGTTTACGGTGAGAAGGCAGACTCAGAGGGCAGAACAAACACCTAGCTGTGGGAGTGTCATCCACCTGGGGGAGGGGTTACTGCCCTTTGTGATGTCATGAAGGGAAAATATCCAAACGGCCTGTTTGAGCACACATTTTCTGAAAAGTGGAGCAGGTAAAAGACGGAGAGGATGGACTTTTATCATCATTGGGGGGTTTGTAGACAGACTAGGGACACATATTAGTGTTAGAGAAACATGGTGTGTTTTGAATAATATGTGACCTTCAATAATTAGTTCACATTTAAATGTTACTTGTATTCTAAGATGATGAGTGTGTGTTCCAGGCAATCTGTGAGTAATAAGAAAAATGTCTCCTAAGTTGTTGTAGTCAGTCGATGGAGTTAAGAGCCTGCAGTGGAAACCTCAGTGTGTTCCCCTCACCCTGTTGGCAGGAAGGAGCAGAAGTGTCTATATAAAGCAGCAGAGCTCCTGAAACCTCCTCTGCACACAGCAGCTGCTCTCCGCTCTCTGCAGGATGAGAGTCCTCACTCTGCTCTCTGCTCTCTGCCTCCTGCTGAAAGAGGCTCAAGCATGGGGCTACAAAAACGGAATATTTCATAACTCCATATGGCTGGGTAAGGAACTTTCTTTCTTTATGTCTAAGTCATCTCAGCTTTAAATAACATCAGTTAAAGGGTTAACAACATCTCTAGAGAGTTCTACAGTTTCTTTTTGTCTTTGTTTCAAACTGTGACCACAATGATCAAATAACGACCGTCAGTATTCACATTATGGTTGTTATATCATTATTCAAACCCTCGGACTGCAGTTTTTTAATCATTTAGCGGCGTGTTGCTCATCATTTTTTAAAGCACTTTTCTATTGTTATAAATCAGCTTTGCATGCATTTTGAAGTTGCATACGAGATAACTTCATTAAGATCCGTTTAAAAGACGGCAAACGAATGAAAAACAACAGAGATAAAGTGTTCGTAAGCAGAGCAACGACTGCAGCAAGGTTGTTAAAATGTAAATATCAAAGTCACTGAGTGGACAAAGAAAACAGACAAACACATCTTTAAAATCCCAAAACAAGCGGAGAAAGGTTTGTGCATGAACTGTCCTCTCTGCCTGGGATTGTTCTGAGGCTTTTATTTATTCATTTAACCAGGTTGGTCCCGTTGGCATTAAAAACCTCTTTTCTAAGGGAGACCTGGTCGAGACAGTTACAGACGGAGACACAAAGAGAGACAACATACAATTAACATACAACATACACCACATTTTGCATCAAAGGCAGGGTTGGTAACTTTCTCCAGATACACTTTTTAAGATGTTGGTTGAAATTGTCTTTAGGTCCTGACAGAAATTAATAACTCATGTTCTCTGAATAAGGAACGAAGAAAATCCGTCATCTGTAGCAGTTGTAAGTCTGTTAAAACTTTGACCAATGTCTGCCACGAGGTACCAATCTGATGAACCAATCACACGCCTCCCTGTCTCCCTGCTCGCTCTCTACCTCTTGCGTGCTCTAGCCCACACTCAAAGCAGGTCACCGATGACGGAGTTTATACTGTGAGTTTACTTACCGCTGAATGAGACATGAGACGACGTAGTTTCTACACAATGCAAGAGATGAGCTGAGGTCCGCTTCTGGAGCAACAGCGATCGTGCATTTAAGTGAGGGGCGTGGCTTTAGAGGGCGCACAGAGGGGAGGGGGTGGGTGCAGACGGAGCGCTGAGGGAATGCTACTTTCAAAATCATGCTAGTTTTCAAAAATTACCAAACCTGCCTTTAAAAGAGAATCATCTCTGAGTGAAATCTGGGAGTCAGTAGTTCAAGCAGTTGAGCTAAAAGCCTCGACATCCCGAAGAGTCTCCTAACAAGTCTTTCATTTTAGATTTAAAGACATTTAAGGACAACAACTGCTTGAGTTTCAAGTCGCTCTGCAACAGATTTAAGGTTGAGGGTGCAGAATATACAAAAGGCCTTTTTCCTGCCCGAGCGTTTGGGTTAGAGTGTTTTTGCAAACACAGAAAAATAACTCACCTCTCACATAAAGCCATGTTGTGAGGAGTAACAGGATTAACAGGCATCGCAGCACTCCAGCGGCGTTCTCCTGTGCCAAGCGGCTTGTTTATGACCTGACTGTGTGCTGCATGAGGCCAGTAAACACGAGCAGAATGACTTCATGTCAGGGTGTTCACAGAGAATACAAACCAATCACCTTCTCTGTAACAAAGAGAATGAAGCTGGTGTGATTATAAATGAACAGAGAGCACAGCTAAAGATGTCTTGTCCCCCCCCCACACACACAAACACACAAATACACAAACACACACACACACACACACACAAACACACACACACTCAGACACACACACACACACACACGCACACACACACACACACACACACGCACACACACACACCTCTGACTCGGACTTTATGAGCCCCGTTCTTTATATTTTTATGGAGTGAGAGGGAGACAAACAGAACAGTGTGTTCAGGATAATAATGACGTTTCTCGATGCACAGGGAAGGAAAGAGTCCAGATATGAAGTCTCATATGTTCAGAGGATGAACTTAACGTTTCATCAATATGACACTTTGACTCTTTTCTGCAACTTTTATTCTCATAAAGATGCTTTTTGCATGTTTGTTTTCTCCTCTTCCTGCATGGATTTTTCTCACATAATCCTATTTAATGATGCACAAGGTCTATAAAAACTTAAACTTACAAATATGAGGCTTTATTTTCATGAGACTGAAAGTGAAACACAACAAAACTACAAAGGCCCTCCCTGTGTCAAACTCTAAATATTAATAATGAAAGGTTTAAAAAGCGTTTCAGGGGCCTTTACTACGAAGGGAGTTCAACATACATATCTTTGGGTTATCTGGCTTCACTAAACGGCCCCTTTAAAGCGTGATGATTACTATCATGACGAGACAGTGTTCAACAGACATTTATTTTATAGTTTGGCCAATCTGTCAACATGGAGGAGGCGGAGCTTATGACCCATACTGCAGCCAATCAGCAGTGGGAGCTCTACATATTTTGGCTTCACTTGAGGCGACATATTGGCCTGTCCATTCTTTCTACAGTTTATGGATGAGACAAAGAAAAAGACGACTTTTCTAACTGAAGTGCTAAAATTATGTTGCACCGATTCCTAATATTCTCCTCCCTTTTTGTAAGTTACAGATCATTTTTGTTAGACATCGTGGTAAACTGCACGCCACTGACAGCTGAAAAGGTGAAAAGGCAGCAGGTTCCCCTGGTCGGAGCTGAGGAGTTTAATTAGTTTAGAAAAACGTTCATAAAACAGGTTTAAAAAGATCAAAAGAAGCTCATTTCTGCACGGTTTGTAGTCATGCATGCGTAAAGGATCAGCAGAGGACTCCCTGCTGAGGAGGCCGAGGGAATAAAACGTTGGTACACTTCCAAGAAAATGGAAATAAAAATCACAGTTTCCTCCTCTAGAATAAAGACACGCCTCGCTTCAGCTTTATTGATGTGTTTTGCCGAATCCTTTCATTTGAAGTTCTGTAGCTTTGGTTTCAATTGTTGCGGTTGCAACTGAAAATCACATGCAGACAGTTGCTTCTTGTTGGATTTAAGCAGAAGCAGTAGCTGGTTTTGTGTCTGTCTCTCTTTTTCAGAACAAGCAGCAGGAGTCTACCACCGGGAATCACGCAAAGGGAGATACCAGCTGACATATAAGGAGGCCAAGGCGGTCTGCAAGTATGAGGGAGGGTCGCTCGCCACATACCAACAACTGGAGGCGGCCCGTCAAATAGGTCTGCAGCACATTACACACAGACACATCCACAGCACACACGCAGAGCAGATCTACGCCATAACTCCGTCAGTGAGACTCTCTGATGGAGTCCGCATGAGTCCCAGTTTCTGTTTGGTGCATTCAGGGGACAGTTTGGATTTTTAAAGTGGGGCTTTCTGTGGTTATTATTGATATTATTGTTTAAAAGCAGGAGTAAAAACACAGACGCTATAGGCTATGTTCCAATGTGGATAGTGTTTGGAGGAAAATGTATTTTAGTGGCACTAAAAACGACACTTTAAAGTTTCAATCAGTGAGATGTGTAGAGAGTGAGATGACAAAGTGAGCTTACTCTATGATCAGACATTAAGGAAACATGCTATGTTGAAGTGCTGGCTTCTCTGACAACAATGCAGCAGCCAGTATGTCCTCCTTCTAACTTTAGATTCTGGTCCTGAATGGTCTGGATTTGTTTGGACCAGAGAAGGTAGGCGGTTTTAAGGCCCCCCCACACGGCCGTTTTGGAAGCCCCTCGGTTTGCCAGATATGAGAGCAGTTATCAGGTCAAACCAACAGGTGTTGCAGCGATGGAAGCGGGCAAGAGAACTGGTTCAGATAGAAGTGATTGTACCCGACCTAAAAAGCCTCTGCATGTTTCTAATAAGCTCCACGAGCAGAAACGTGCTCAAACTAGGATCAATATTGGAGATGCTTTTGAAAAATGGAGAGAGGTTAGAACGCAGAAAGGTTTACAGACCGATGCAGAGCTGGATAAACACTGAAGCTTCAGAGTCCACCACATGGTGACCTGCGTGAGCATCCACTCTAGAGAGGGGGGGGGGACAGCATTTTGGCACTATGTTTATTAAATTTACTTTGTGACCATGTGTATCTTTAGTTTTAGGCAACAATACTTCAACTCAGTTCGCGCTACATGCCTCTGTGTGAGTCTGGAGCAGGAAAAGTGACGTCTGGAGGTACTTTATCAAAAGACAATAACATCAGTGGCTGCTGCTGCAAAGTTCTCCAGGGCGGGCAGGCTAAGGATGCTTAGCACAGTTCTAAGAGGTAACCGTGTTTATACATCTTTAAATTTCCCTGGAATGCCTTTAACATCTACCAGAAGAGGTTCACATGTTCACAGGGTAGAGGTCACTGTGTGTGAAACATCACTTTCCACTCTGTTTCATGACTCTGTGCCAAATTAAAGCCTCCCCAGGAGTGTAGTAAAAGCCTGTTAACACCTTCTTGGGTGGGTGGTTTCACCGTTATCGTGGCACAGAGATCCGATCCAGCCACTTGCTCTGGTTTCCACAGCTGAGTTTCCCCCACAGCGGTCTACCTAGGAGGTCCCTTGTTTATCTGAGCTGCTCTGGCTGAGTTCTGCTGATTGTAACTCGGAGCTAAACACTGAGGCCTCGTTCTGCCCAAAGAAGAAACACAAAATAACAAACAGAACCTCTCCAAAAGAGGATGTGAGCCACGTTTTCTCTTTCAGGCTTCACCGTTGGGGGATGTGGTCGGCGGCAGATGTCTAAAATCTGTATACTTTCTGCTCTCAGGTTTTCATGTGTGTGCAGCTGGATGGTTCGACAGAGGACGCGTCGGCTACCCGATTGTCAAAGCCGGTGCCAACTGTGGCTTCGGTAAGATCGGCATCGTCGACTACGGGTACAGGCTGAACAAAAGTGAGAAGTGGGACGTGTACTGCTACAACCCAAACTGTGAGTAGTCTCATATACAATTCTACAATTCATTTATCTGATGCATGCAAAAGAGAAGAGGCTCACATAAGACGTACTTTTACACTCAGTCACATTCAGGCCAAAAGAACTCTCCGTTATATGTCACACAACCAAAACATTGAGCTGAAAGTCGACCGAAAGGACTGAAGTTGGGTCATTTTTTTATCGATCGTTTATGTGCAGTTTCACAAATATTTGTTCTCCCTTGATAAACCATCTCGACGGCTTCAGAGAGTCTCTTTAGTTTGTAGAGTTTGTGATGACTGTCTGTGGTGAAGTGTCAGAGTCATGATGAGTCCCAGCGGGGAACGACCCGAAACCTTTACGGGTTACGTGTAGTCATCAAGTCTGAGCCTCCACAGACGCACTCAGGATGTCGTCATCACCGCTGGTTCACGTGACACATGAGGGCCGGGAGGGAGCAAAGACAGACTCAGAGCCACAATCTGTGTCCCACCCTGTGAGTTATCAAAGTCCGACCAGGAATAAACCTGCGGGGAGAAAACAACAGCAGGGTGGATAAGATTCAGTGAGGAGACGGAGTCACATGGAGATAAATACGGAGGAGCTGTTAAACCGGCACGTTCTCAAAGATGAAATAAAACTCTAGAGCGACAGAGTCCATTCTCTTGAAGTCAAATGTGGAGCTGAATCCCCCAAGCAAAGCAAGTTGAAGGCCTCTGAATGTTTGTTTGGTGTTTGAATCTTGTTAAATGTTTGTGTCTTATCTTAATTTTGATGTCTTAAATGGAGCTGCTGTGATGTGAGAGTGTAAGTGTAACAGGAAATATGAAGTCCAGTGTGCGTTAATGTAACAGGGCCGTGTGTGAAAGTCAACGGAGAGGAGCAGGGTGTTTCTTTTCTTTGTCTTTCAGAACATTGAGCCTCTACAGGCTTCTAATGTCTGTCTCTTTACTCAGGTGAATATGGTTAAAATATAGGAGTGTTAAAGTTCAGGTTGGAAACTTCTTGTTCTCACTAAATAACATGACGGACATTTCTGAATGTAGGAACGTTTCTGAAGTAGGCGTAAGTGGAGATCGTGTCGACCTGTGCAGTGAAGGAGTATAATAACGTACCTGGCACCACCTGCTCCACCTGTTCAGTCAACTGTTCCGTGTGTGATGGCGCCTACATGTGGGTAAAAGTGTGATTGCACACTTTTACTGATTGCTGCAGCCGTGACCCAACCCTTATTGCAGAAAGTTCAGGGGCAGATCTTCCTGCTGAACAAGAAAAGGATTCATGCATACGTGTTCAGGTTAAGATGCTCATGATGGTCTGTAATAAAAACCAGACAGTCACCCAGAGTCTGTGGCTGGTTATAAATCAGAGACACGATCGGATGCCGTGCTATACTATGTCCACAAGGAAACGTCTACCACTTTAGCACACCTGCCTGCCTGAGCTAAACATAGGGGGTTTCCCAAATGTTCAGGGTGAGCTGCATGTGTGAACATGAGCCGCTGATTTGAGCTCTACCTGGATGTTTTCCTGCGGGCCCTATAGTAAAAGGTCCACGTGAAGTCGAGGTGAGCCGATGTGTGAACGCAGCAGGAAATATTCAGGAAATCCACTACAAGCGTGTGAGCTGATGACGTTTACATCATGCAACCGTCGAGCAACCAGAGCGATCTTTGAGGTGTATGTGAACAGGCAGGTCAGGACGATTTCAAGTGGCAGACTGTAGCCCTTTTCAGACCACCGTTTCAAGCTGCGATATTTTACGCCCCTGAGATGTTTCCCCTTCAATCTGAATGTTGTGGAGACGTCATGGGGGGTGAAGTGATCCCCCTCTGTACCGTCTTCAGAGGTAGTAACAGAGGCGTTACAGAGGAGAGACGTTTCAGCCGAGCCAGGGGGGGAGAACAGCGCTGTGTGTGTGTGCATGTCTCACTGTGTGTATGTGGAGCTCCCGCTGTGGAGTGCTGCCTCAACGCAGAATCACAATGTGAATTCACGGACTGAGACACTGATATTACGCCATCGCAGAATCAATATGAAGGTGCAAAGACGAGGTGACAGCTGAGCTTAGTTACAACACTGAGAAAGCAGTCCGAAAAGGCCTTCTGTTTCAGGAGGGGATGTGTTAAAAAGGCTCGAGACTCCTGCAGAATGAGACTCCTGCAGAATGAGACTCCTGCAGAATGAGACTCCTGCAGAATGAGACTCCTGCAGAATGAGACTCCTGCAGAATGAGACTCCTGCAGAATGGGACTCCTGCAGAATGGGACTCCTGCAGAATGAGACTCCTGCAGAATGGGACTCCTGCAGAATGAGACTCCTGCAGAATGAGACTCCTGCAGAATGAGACTCCTGCAGAATGAGACTCCTGCAGAATGAGACTCCTGCAGAATGAGACTCCTGCAGAATGGGACGTTTAGAACAAACTGAAGAAGCTTCTGTAAAGTGATTCTCTCCGTCTCTCAATGATAAGAAAACTGTCTGGTTGTGTCGAGGATAATGTCATACGATGCTTTTTGTTGATTTGAAAGAACACAACTTGGTTATAAAACAGATTATGAAAGAGTGTTCAGGATTTTAAATTACGCCAGATGAAAACGGTTACTCCTCACCAAAAAGCTTTTGTCCTCTGGTATTGTCACTGAAGCTTTCTGAAGTATACGAGACTTCATACTGAAGAGGGAGAGAGAGAGTGAGTTTGGTTCTTTAATTTAAAGTTAAATAAGACCAAACAAAAGACAAACCAGAAGACACAAACCCTTTAATCTAAAACCCTCCGATCCCCCCTAAATTACAGTTTGGTCATCAAAGTCCTTCTTTAAGCCGTCTAACAGTCTAGATCTGATTTTCTCCCAGTGATGGATGATACTAACTTTTATAAACATGTATAAATGAGAAACTCCATTTCTTCTCCCTGCAGGTTGTCTGGTGTAAAAGCTTTTGATGCCTGAGTCTGCACATGTGTGTTTGATTCCCTTTCCTTCAACTAAAGGTTTCTCTCTGAGTTCATTTGATGCTCACACGCAAAGGTCAGACCCCCGGAATCAAACCCAGCGCCTGAAGATGTATAGTGTGGGGGGATTAAAGTGACAGAGTGGTCGAGCTGACTTTTACCGCAGTGAATTTAAAGTATATCGTGTGTTGATAAAGTGTTTGTAATGCAGCTGTGACCGTGCTGCCCGTCTCGTTTGATGTGCACTCACATCAGCTGACCATGCACACACTGAAGTAAATTCATCTCACATGGAGCATGGTATATATTTCATTTTGTCTGAAGCGCTCCACCTTGTATTAATCTTCCTACACTGAGCTCCTACTGCTCACATCTTTCCGTGGGCTTGCAGGGAAAGAACAAAAGAAAAACATTATCTCCGTCTCTCTGTCCTGTTACGTCTTGACCTGTTGGTCTTAGAATCATTCAGCATGATTAGCAGAGGAGCTCAGGGGGATTCTGGCTGACTTTGGTGTCACTTAACAAAACTGTGACTTTGAACTACACGACTGAACGTGGGAAAATGTATGATAATGATGGAAATCACAGCTCAAGTGGTCGGGGTTAACTAACATCTGCAGGGCCAACGCCACCGCCACCGCCATGGATAATGGGTCCCATGAAAGTCTACACGGGTTGCAATTCTTCTTCTAATTTAACAAATATATATCTTTTCTGGTCACTCGACGGCAGCAAAAAATTGTAATTTAAACAAAACGTTGGCCTGATTTCAGCTATTGAAGGCATATGTATGAGCTCCTTTCACATCCTGCAGATACAGAGCGACATGTGCATCCACTTCGAGTCGGCTTTCTGTACACCTGTTGAATATGAGAGTGGATACTCCTAGGTTGGGTTCTTCTTGTTTTTGGTGCCGTGGAGGACAACTACAGTGTTTATGTTTAAAATACTGCAAACAGATAAATGATCCCTTTATTCATAGCTTGCAAGGTTCAGACTGGCTCTACTGTTTTAAGCCCCTGAATCAGCTGTAAGCGAGCACAATATCAGACATCGTGGGGTTTGTTGCACTGCAGACTTTTGGACCAGGTAACAGAGAAAGCAAGAAGTCATGCAATTTGAGTGTTGAACATAAACACCGCGTTTCATAACCAGCGTTAAACGTCTCATTGATTATCATGAGCTTCTATTTGAGAAGAATCACGTTACGTGTCATTTCCGTGTCTTCCAGCTAAGGAGTGTGGTGGTGTGCTGACGGACCCGAAGAGGATCATTCAGTCTCCTGGGTTCCCAGACGAGTATCAGGACGAGCAGATCTGCTACTGGCACATCAGAGTCAAACTGGGTCAGAGGATCCATCTCCACTTCCTGGAGTTTGACGTGGAGGACGACACGGGCTGTCTGGCAGATTACCTGGAGGTGTACGACAGCTATGATGACGTGTCAGGCTTCGCTGGGAGGTGAGGATCGTCGAGAGAGAAAAGTGTCCAACTTTAACAGATTCTTTATCGAGCCAATACGACGAGGAGATAACTATAAACAGGAATAAAACTGATGATTTAAGTCGGATTCTCTTTTGAATAAACAAGAAATGATTTTTTTATCGTGCAAAAACTTTCAACCTGGTTTCAAACTATTTACAGAAACTTACAAAAGAAAATCTTACAGGGAAGAAACCTTTAAAACACGTTAACGGAGCAATAAGACAACAAGACAAACTCAAACACTTACTAAAAATAAAGATAGAGAAAGGGAAAATATGGGCGTACTTGCTTTGTCTTACTATGGTGTCAGAAAATACTCCTCTGTGATTACGTTTTCTTTGACAAAGGTCACATATCCTCCTCCTCTTCAGTGTAAATAAGTCTCAGAGCTCCTCAAAACATGTGTGTGAAGTGTCTTGTTCTAAATCCACTCTGATCTTGTATTTGATCATGCCTATAAACCCCTCTATTTCAGCCCTGCTCAGAACAGGCTGTTTCTGTGTCTGTAGCTTTAAATGTAAATGAGCTGTGTCTGACCACGCCCCTCTCTGGAAGGGCTTGGGTGGCTCGGGCTTTCTCGCTCCATGTCCTATTGTTTACGGTGAGAAGGCAGACTCAGAGGGCAGAACAAACACCTAGCTGTGGGAGTGTCACCCACCTGGGGGAGGGGTTACTTAATAAGACGGTCGAGGTTAGGCGATAGTGTTAACTGGAATTTCTCTGACAGAACGTAACGGCACATTTTACTCTGATGTTTACAGATTCTGTGGCGATGAATTACCTGACGATATCATCAGCACAGGTAAGACCTTCTTATGATTCTAGATAAGAAACACAACATGCTCCTTGGTGTGTTGTTTGGCTTGCGGACCAATTCTTCACGATTACGTAAAACGCACATCCTAACATTTGATTTTACTCCACTTTCCCGTAACAAGGACATTTTTGGTTGTTTTCACGAGGTCTCGACTTCTTCATCTTGTCGTCTCGGGATAACAGCTGTGGTCTTCCCCACGATAATGAGCTTATTTCAGTCATCTTCTCGAGGGTTAACCAAGCACTAACCACTGGCAGGGCGCTGGATTACTGGTCCTATAAAAATATTAAAATCAATTAATATTTAAAGAAGCAGTATGTAACTCTGACACCTAGTGTTTAAAATGGGTACTGCAGTCCAAATTCAAAACATTGGAGAGAGCTGTCTCCCCCCTGTCCATCTAGTTATCTCCAGACAGTTGAAGTTTCACCGTGATATGGAGGTCGTCTTCTCGAGATCTCGAGAACCTAACTCATCACAGGAAAACCTGCGTTGTCATGTCGAGATAATGAGATCAATAAGTCGAGACAAAACAGCCAGAAAGTAGTCCACAGACGTAGACCTATGGATGCATGTCAACTTAGGGCTTCCGTATAAAACTAACATTTGTCCCGTGTCTTTGTTCTCCAGGAAACGTGATGACGTTGAAGTTCCTCTCTGATGCTTCAGTCACAGCAGGAGGCTTCCAGTTACAATACATTGCCCATGATGCATCTCTGTTTTCACACAATTACACCCACTATTTACACTGACTCAAGCTCTTTTCCCCTGCGATGTAGCCTCATCCTTTTGCTGTATTGCACGATGTCATTGGTTATCTCATGTACTGTAATAAATAAATCTTTGTAAATGATTAAAGGAGAACTTCTGTCCCTATATTGTGTTGCAGTTTCTGATGTTTTTAAAAGCAGGAAAATAAACACATTAATATTTACCTGTCCTGAGTTTTACTTGTTAGAAATCATCACTGGGACTTTTCACTGTATGTAGTATCACTCCGCCTCAGCCAGGTGCATACTGCTGTTGAGATAAAACAGGCCTTTGTGCAGATCACAGTCTGTTGAAGCGCCATATCCACGTGTTCAGAATTTTTATTGGCTACAAGAAATGTCAGTCATCGGCCCAGTTGCGTGCAACTCATAGACTGTAACGCGTTTGGATACATCAGCATAGAGGGAGGCACCTCCATTCAACTCAGGCTCTCATTGGCTATTGTAGGCTGGGAAGAGTGAATGGACGGTCCTCATTGGCCAAATGAGGAGTCAGTTGAAAGGTCAGAGTGCAGCCACCATTTTGACGTAGCCTAATTAAATAGAAAAAAATCATTCATAAAAATGAAATATTGCAGAAAATACAGTGAGAAATTGGGGACAGGGGGCGCCAGATAGCTTTACAGTGATGTCGCGCGCCCTGCCCTCGTCCACCGGCCGTGGTTGAGAATCAGACCTGGGCCCTTTGCTGCTTGTCGTCCCCCACTCTCTTAACACTTAAAAACAAAAAGCAAGATTTTAATTGGAAAAGTATTTGCTGGTGAAAACCAAAAGTGTCGGCAGGCTGTCTTTGATTTAAGAGTGAATAACACCAGAATTCCTGTAAGGTCATCGGAAGAAATAAAGGGTTCGATTGGCTAAAACATGGTAGGCTATTTGTAAATGTGAACTGCCCATCTTTGTCTAAAAGTTATTTTGCTGATACAATCAGATAAACAAAAAGATGTTTGTAATATAAGTTCAAGTAGGCCGATGTAGCCTATGCCTACTTAAACAAACATATTTTGTTATTGTTGTATTTCTTGTTGTATTGTGTCATTACGGCCATGAGTCGAATAAATAAATGAAATTAAAATAGTAATCTATAATAACGAGATTTAAAAAAAGTTGAATTCCCGATGGAAACAACTGGAAAGTACTTTAACAGGAAAACTGCAGCAAATTCGCGGGGGCGGTAAACATTTCCATGGTAACATCGAGCTCCACCAATCAGAGACGTCGCTTTGACACTGGAGGATTATGGGTAGTGTAGTTCTTTTCCCGGAGATCGCGTATAAACCTTGTTTTTCTTAAAACGAGGCTGCTATCATACAGACTTGTGTCTTCAACAGGAGAATATAATGTCGTTTCACACTCAGGTAGATCGTGGTCAGTCTACCTGTGTTTTATTACGTTACGGCTAATAATCAAATCCGCTATGGAGAAAATGAATTAGACTCCTTATAAGGTAAAGTGGGCGGTGCCTGAGTGTGACGTAGGCGGGGTCAGAGGTAATTTTGTACGTCTGCGTGGTAGTTTGGCGCCAGCGATTTCGCGGGGTAACAGCAGCAGGGGAGAAGGAGGCAGATTAAATATAAAGACACAAACACCTGAAGGAAAGAGATAAAAACACCTGACAGAGGAAGAGGACGCTGTTTTTAATTCCGCTGCTCGCGTCTGTTCCTGTGAACTCCGAGGTGAGCCGTCAGTGTGTCCAACAACCAGATGTAAATATGTAAATATCGCTTTCTTATCGTCGTTTATTTGCTTCTCTGTGAGTCTAAATAAAACGTTCTTGCAGTGTACAGGTGACATGCGGCAGGTGAGGCTGTGTCACCGTGTTTTTAGGCGTCTTTGAGTCCTCTTTAGTGAATATGAAACTTTGCTAACTCGCTAATAGGCTGGTCATGCAGCCTGCTAACGATGCTAGTTCACATTAGCAGGCTCATGTAGCTGTTTCCCCGCATGGTTCACTGTTTTCCCAATAAGATGATGTGACGCTTTGGTCCCTCAGGTGTTAGAAAACGTCATTTTGATGTGGATTTGTTGTTTACAGCAGGATGCTCAGAGTTGTTCGGGGTCAAGAAGTTTCTCTGTGGAGGCTGTTTGGCCTCTGGTAGCATCCTGCACACACACAAACCAGATCAGTTTCACTTAAGAGAGACTGTGTACAGTATCATCTGGTCCTAGCATGTTTTTACTCAGTTAACCTTTAACCTTTGTGTTCCTTTCTCCTGTCTTTGCAGCTCTGGAGACAGTGGAGGGTGTTCACAGATTTGCATAAAACTCACTGAGGTATGTCCATGCACATCTGTTTCTCTTCCTGACTTTTGTTTTAAATATTTAATAATAACAACTTTATTCATATAGCACCTTTAAAATCCGATGTTTACAAAGGGCTTTGACAGAACAGGAAGTCTGGAAAATAACACAACAAACATGAACAGTCAGGACAAACCGAGAGGAGTCTACAAAATAATAAAAATGCAAATAACAGGAATACGAAAAGATGCAACAGGCAGGTCTCACAGGGCAGTGAAAGCTATAAAGCAATACATCCATCATCTATACTGCTTTTCCTGTTCAGGGTTGAGGGGTGCTGGAGCTGATCCCAGCTGTCATTGGGCGAGAGGTGGGTTACACCTGGACTGGTCACCAGTCAATCACAGGGCTGACATATAGAGACAGACAACCAGCCACACTCACATTAACACCTACGGGCAATTTAGAGTCACCAGTTAACCTAACCAGCATGTCTTTGGACTGTGGGAGGAAGCCGGAGTACCCGGAGAGAACCCACGCATGCACGGGAAGATTATGCAAACTCCACACAGAGAGGCTCCTGTCAGACGGGGATTCAAACCAGGAACCTCCTAACCACTAATCATATCATATCAGCATATCTTGAGTCACAGAGCAGAAAGTCAAAACATCTATAACATGACGCATCGTCCCCTGACACAGACCGTCCTGCTGGAGCAGAACTTGAAACTCCCTTTCCCTGTTTCAATATGCAGAACAATGATGAAACGGGGCCCTAAGATTTGTCTTGAAGCTTAACGCACAATGATAAACAGAATCCAAAGATTTAAGGCATTGAGAAGATGCATGCATTTATAAAACATCATCGTAAACAACCAGGGGCATGAAACAAGCTGCTAAAATTCTTTTTGCAGCAAAAGAAAAACCAGACTTGTTTCTGAAATCAAAACCAGCCGCATCTTTAGCTTCTTTACAAGTTGCTGAAAATACAGAGAATCATCAATTAATTGAAATCAAGCCTCCACTTTGATTCTGTGTTTCCAACATGGCTTCTGTTCTTCTTTTCCTCACTCCCTCCTGCTCTACATACCTCTCTCCTCCTTAAGGCCTTGAGGAGGTGAGGTGAGGAGGAATAATGATGGCGACAGCGGAGCCTCCGAGCAGCTCCAGCTTCCTCCCCCTGTTGGAGTCTCTGGAGGACAGCGCCGCTGGACAGTCCGAGCAGACGGACGCCTACCTCACCATCGCAAAGTACGTCCCACGGGCGTGGTGGCGTTAGAAGATAGACTGCACATGTCAGAGAGAGTGTGACTTAGATTCAAGGAGGACAAGTTTAATTTTTCTGTCTTTCCTTCCAGCCGTCTCAGTGGAGAGGAAGGCCGGCAGTTTCTCCCTGCAGTTGAAAAGCACTTTTCTCGTCTGGGTAAAGTCACCCTGGTGAGTCTTTATATCTGTTTTTAATTCATGTAAAGCTGAATGAATCTACTGACTAGAATCCCCTGTTACATATTAAATCTGTGTTTCTATGATACTTTATTCTGTTCATGTCTTGCGTCTCTTCCAGGCTCATATAACCAGCACAAACGCAGAGCTGAGCCAAGCTGCCCTGCAGGCGTTGGGGTTTTGTTTGTACCATTCTCATGTTGTCTCTGCAGTTCCTGGTAAGTTTGCATATTTTACATTCAGTTATAACCTGTTGGGAGTAAGACCGTAGCTGAGAGTGTTTCTCTTTTTTAACAGAAACCCTCGCAGCAGATCTCCTCTCAGCACTTTGCTCCCTGGTGGTGAAGTCGACAGATAAGAACACGTGCACCAGAGCATTATGGGTCATCTCCAAACAGAGCTTCCCTTCGGACGTGGTGGCCAAAAAAGTGAGCATCAGTGCGCATTAAATCCAGTGATGTATAACTGAAAGCGGGGCAGTGGTGATTGTGGTTATTTTTTAAGATTAGTGGTGTGTACTGATCCATGTTTCTGTCCTCACTCAGGTGCCGTCTATACTGGGAACACTGGAGAGTGTGTGGAGCAGAGCAGACGTCCAGTCGGTGGTGATGGAGCACGAGGCGTTGAACGTGATCATCAGGTAACAAGGGGCGGCGTTAATGCTTAGATGGCAACACTATTAGAATCAGTTGGAAGACTCTGTTATTTAAGTGTATTGATTATCATTTCAGCAGTTGGTTAAAATGTCTTCTGTCTGTTCAGGATGCTGGAGCAGGTGCCGGCTCAGATGGGGGATGGAGCGGTTCGGTGGGCGAAGCTCGTCATCCCGCTGGTTGTCCACTCGGCCTCCAAAGTGCGTCTACGAGCCGCAGCAGCCATGGAGATGGGCATGCCGCTGCTACTGGAGAAACAGACGGAGGTGGCTGCTATCATCGAGCCCATGATGTCTTCAGTGAGTATCTGTGAAAAGCCCCTGACACACCAAGGAGATCGTCGGCCGTCAATCCTAGGTGGACCCTGGGTGAGCCGCGTGTCCAGCTCTGTCGCTACCCATACTACTGTCGCCTCATGCATGAGCAGAATGTACGTGGTGGTTAGCCGTCGACTGTAGTCTTTGCGGTGTGTTCTAGTGTAACCTTTTGGCCAAGACAGAAGACGACAAAAGGTGACGTGAGGCGTCGCCACTAGTTTCTTTGCCGTCTGCTTGGTGTGTCAGGGCCTTTAGTGTGTTCTGGCACTCCAACGATGTCGTAAATTTGTCTTTGCACCAGTAGGCTGCAGATATTTACCACCAATTTTTACTCAGCGGTGAACGTTGTAAAGTGCAGACCCACAGCTTGTGCGTCCCGCTGTCAAAATGCTGCTCCATGAGCTTAATTTACTGAAAAATATACCACTTGCTCTACATTTAGGAGTATGACCTCACGAGGGAGAAAAGCTGTCAAAAAGTGGCGCTGCCAGCCTGCTCTGTGGCGCTGTCTATCCACGCACAGATCACGATGAACGGGGGCAAGTCTTCAATCGTGTGATGGTGGCAGCTGCTGCACCTGCCGTCATGACAGCGCTTTAATCTGCAGTTCATACTGGCTTATAGGACGCAGCCAACTTTTTAGATGAATGAATATGTTATTAAACGTGCATCTTATACATCACAGTTTACGGTCACTAACTCTGCTGATGTCACTTTATCCGTCTCTTCGCAGAAACTGATCCCTGAGCTGCAGAAACTTTTCATGTCGAAGAATGAAACCAACGTGTTGAAGCTCTGGCCTTTGTTTGTTAAACTGCTGGGGAAGGTGAGTGTAAACTATTAAGATGTCCTTTGGTTTAAACAAACGAAGACGTTCAGCTGTTGTCATCACACTGATGAAAATGTCTTTCCTGCACAGATGCTTCACAGAGGAGGTCCCTTCATCAACTCTCTGCTGCATTTGGAGGAACTCGGTTTCCGCAGCTCTTCTCCCACCATCAAGAAGATCGCCTTCATCGCCTGGAAGAGTCTCATCGATAACTTTGCCCTCAATCCAGGTGAGCCGCCGCCTCTCAGGTCTGGGGCTGAACAAGAAAACATTTTACCATCACCATCAATAACAACGTGCGCATGTCACAAAGTCGAATCGTAAGATGTGCGTTGCTACAATCAAGTGTCCTGACACGTTATGCTGCCATTTTTCTGTTTGATGCAAAAACAAACCACGACTCGTTTCCAGTAAAAGTCCTTCTGATATCACCTGACCTTAAAGTATGCGTAGTAGACGTGAACTACCCCGCTGCTGTACCCCGGCATGACGCTCATTTGCATGAGACGAATTTGAAATAAGTGTATTCCCGCTATCACCGGCTTGTTTGCGCTGTGGCCACATAAACGGAGCAGATGTGCCGTGGATTGTTTCCTTCTAGCGGCTTTAACTGCAGCGGACATCTGGTTTCACTTGTTTGTTTGAGTAATTGTGCTTTTAGATTCGGCTCCACAGTCATCATGGCTGAATTTTAACGATTTCCATGTTTTCCTGAAGACATCCTGTGCAGCAGCAAACGTATGAAGCTCCTGATGCAGCCCCTCGCATCCATCCACGTCAGGACAGAAGCCCTGCTGCTCACCAAGGTGGAGGTCTGGTGGTACCTGGTGGTCCAGCTTGGACCCAACCTGTCGCCCAACTTCGATCTGGTAAGAAACAGGACAACACCTCTTTCTCCCTCAGCTACTTGAGCACCTTATTGATTTGTTGAAGCAGCTAAACGACACATGGACCGAGCGTTGTGAGTGAGCAGTATTCGTCTGTCTCCAGGTTTCTGTTCCTTTGCTCCAGTGCACCATCGGGTCGGACTCGCCCTCTGTCCCAGGAACACCCTCCAGAGCTGTCAATCAAAACGGTTCAGCTGCACCTGGAACACCAAAGACTGGTACGTTTCTGTATCCTGCTCCCCAGGCCTGTCAACCCCTTACACCAGCTTACAGATTCCGTGTCAGAGTGAGCGAGGATATAAACAGGTTTTGATTTTTGTTTCAGTGGGCGCTCCAGGCTTCAACAGTCCAGCCAGTACGCCTCGGATGAGCCTGAACTCCAGCGTGCTGAACCCGTCCACCTTCCCGTCCATTCAGCTCCTCGGCCTGGAGATGCTGCTGCACTACTTCCTCGGACCAGAAGTTATCGCCACGGCGGCAAAGCACAAAATAATGCTGAGTCTCGGTAAGAATCGGAGCCACACGTGACCTCCCTGTACGCGAGGGTACGACAGGCACCATTATATTTACACTGACCTCTGATGTTCTGGTGCTCGTGTTAGCTCTTCATGTTGTGGACCATTAACATTTAGGATAACTCTGCGGGGACATGTTCTTTATAATTTATATCTTTATTGCAGAGCCGTTGAACCATCCGCTCCTCTCTGGATCTTCTTCTTTCACTAAACATGCGGCCGTGCTCGTCTCCAACATCAGAGATGGATACATCAACGTTGGCAAAGAGGCTCCAGGTTAAAACCACGTCTTTACATCCACCTCTGACTCTCCTTCCTGTAACCGTCACAACATGGAGAAGGCTGTGGGGGGGGGATAAGACACGCCCACTCACTCATTCATGATGCATGTCACTATCATACATTTCAAGCGACACACACATTTTAAACTGATTAGCAAGTTTAGCTCAGTTATTTAGCCATGAGCGGCGACTCGAGAAGCAGCGATCACTTCTCTCCTCCAACGCCTCCTGTAGATCACGACCACGGCGGTCCAGAGCCGAATCAGTTTGAACCGTTAGCACAGGCAGCGAGTGCTGAGACAGCCGATGACGAGGACAGGGAGGGGCAGGAGAGGATGGGGGACGTCTCTGATTGGTGGACGGTGCTTCCTGGAGGATTTGAATGTTCAGGCTTTAACATGTTTAAACAAAAAGCCATGTTTTTGCACTTTACAATCGCCGTATTTCATAGCGCGCCGCTTAGATTTCAGTTACAATCAACTTGCGTAATTCTCTCGACCCAGTCTACTCCCCGCAGTTTGCTGAGTCGGCTGACAGTTTTTCATCGGGTTTGGTGACGAAAGCTGCAACACCACAAAGTTAACTGGCTCCCAATCAGCCGATAGAACAATGAAATTGCAGTAGCGGGTTTCAACCTGTAGAGGGCAGTCTGAATGTTTCTAACACGATATGAAGAATTTAAATACTTTGAACTCAAACGTGGAGATCTAGACCTGAATCCTATCTTATCTTATATCTCTTACTCAAACAGAGGGTTTACAGCTGAAAGAAAGAAGGGGTCCGGGGGTTTAGTCACTTTAAATTCTCAGATTTCGTTCAATGGGCTTCTTGAATCAAACAGTTTACACTTCTTCATCTCTCTTCTCCTTCAGATTCTCTGCTGGCTGTCATTTGGACCAGTCTTGTCCGCTTTGTCAACTTCACCATCGAGTCAGGTAAGAACTAAGTACAAAGTCCGAACGCTTTACTCGGCGTTTGCTAATTTATTGAATAGTTTTCTGTGTTTATTTCGTCACGTTTGCTCACTGATCAAATGAGACAAACCAAAACTTCTTAGAGATTTCCACTCAGTGTAAATGGTTCCTGATGGATGTTCGTACTTCTCTTAAGAATAAACATTTGAACTGTTATTGTGGCTGCTGCTCGGCACGGTGGGTTCTTAAAGTCGTGGTCCTCACCTCGCAGCTCCACATACAGCACTCTGATTGGGTCTGGACTCTGTCACTCTGGAGGAGGACGGTTGAGACCTCGTCCTCGTCTGCTGCCGACCCACTCCCACTGTCATCAGTTTAAGTCTGAGCATTCAGACCCTCAAGGTCTGGACTGCTGTGCTGAGAGAAAACGCTGAGGGGTCCGTCCCCGATGATGACCTTCTTTCTCCTTTAAACAGAAACATTATCAGGCTGTGTTTGTATTTGTCATGCTGCTGGTAAGTTTTAATCTGTGTCTCCTCTGGGGTCGTCAGCAGGCAGTAAGAAGGAGCGTCAGGGCTGTGAAGTTCTCACTCTGATGCTTCAGGCTCTGCAGAGCGTCGTCACCTCAGAAGCTCTGCCTGCACATAAAGTCCTGGTAAGACCAAGAGCTAAACACTCTTCTCTCTTTCTACTGACACGACACGAGTCTGAAGAAGACCTCTGGTCAAAATGTTGTGATTGTGATGGAATAAAACGATTTTGTGGCGTTTTTAGGAAGTGTGCCTGCACATCTTCCTCGGTGTGCTGCACTGCACCTACGTGATGTGCGTCTAACTACCCCCGTTTTCTGTAGCCAGAGACCATGTTCGATGTTCGGCGCAATGCATTCCTGTCATGCACGCTAAATAATCACTGAAAAAGTCTTGTAAAACGACCTCTAGGAAAGAGTTTGAACCTCAATGGGAGGAGGGCTAAGATTCACATGTTCATCCTTGCAGAAAGCTTTCACTGTGAGCTGCATTTGTGAACACAAACAGCTGAATGTTTCTCTCTTCACCCGGAGTTTCTCCTCCAGCCTCCTCGTATTTATTCTGCAGAAAGTCAGAGTGAGCTGATGTGAGAACGCAGCAGGATATAATCAGGAGAATTCACCTCGAGCGAGTGGGAGGGGGTGGTGATGTTTATTCCCTGTGATCGCTGCACGACCATAGACTGTCTGCACGCCACCTCTACGATCTCCGTGCTCTAATGAACCTGCTGCATTCTGTTTCCTGTTCTCCAGTATGTTCTTCTCCACTCTTTAGTTCAGATTGTGATTCTGTTCAACTACACGTAGCATTGATAGAAAGACAAATATTCTCATTATAGCGTCGTATTGAGGACTCTTTTGCTCCGTACGCCACTTCCACGTCGTTGTTTTTACGTCACGTCTTACCTCAGGAGACCCCGCCCCCCCACCTGTCTGACAGGGATAGTCTCCGGCTGTGAGGAGCATGTGTGAAGGAGAATCTCTGGAGCAGTCCTCCTGAAATTATCTAGATATTTTCAGGAGTGAAAACAGTTTTAAAAATGTAGATTTAAGTCAGAAGATTTTGTGTTTCCATTTTGTCTTTAAGTTCAGAATTCTGTTTCAGTTTTTCAACGACTTTGTCGGTAAAAATGTGAAAACATCTTCTCCCCTCAGATTCTGTTTGAGGCCACATTGAAGGGGATCCCCCAGAGAGTCCTCGGCTCCGCCTCCTATCAAGTGGGCAAGATGGATGTACTGAATGTGAGCGACTGATGGTCTAATGGTTTTGCACATTATTTGTTAATTATCTCTAAAATATATACTTTATTTATCTGTTCTTTGTTCCTCAGGGAACGCCCGCTCTGTTCCTCATCCAGCTGCTCTACAACAGCAGCATGCTGCCGGCCTACGTCGAGGACGAGAGGTGGGTCTTTACCTTATTTGGTCATTTACACAAAGAATCAGTTCACTTTTACCTTTAAGCCCCGTGTCCTCCGAGCCGTTCAGTTCTGTACGGTACCGTGCCGTTTATTGGCATTTCCACTGTCGAAAGGAAGGAATGGTCCAAAAATAACAGATTTTGTACCGTCTCACTTTATTCGCTGTGTCTACTAAAACAAAGAGACAGATTTCATTGCGTTGTAGATGTTTTTTTATACTCAACATTAAAACGTTTGTTGTTGCATTGCAGCGGTGTGACGTCACTCCTCGTCTTTCTGCCTGCAGGTTTTTTCACTGCCTTCAGACTCTGGTGGGCTGCGGCCTTTCGGGTCACACTTCCCCTCTGGCGTTTGGGGAGGCGGTGCTCGGCGCCATCAGATGCAGCGCTGCAAGCCTCCAGAACAAAGAGCAGCTGATGAGGATGTGGAGTGTGATCGTCAGCCCGCTAACCGAAACCATCACTCAGGTGAGGCAGAGAAAGGCTCGACTCAAATCAGGGAGACGCATCCAGTGGAAGTGAAGTTTCTGAATATTTTAGGCCCCATTTTGATTTTACTAAAGCTCATCTGGTTCCTGATCTATTGAGGCATTTCATTATGAACTGAAGTGTGGCTGATCTAATCCAGCAGTAGCTCAGTCTGTAGGGACTTGGGTTGGGAACCAGGGGGTCACTGGTTCAAATTCAGTTGTGGACCAAACCTGGAAATTGGTCAGGTAGCAGGAGAGGTGCCAGATCACTTCCTGATCACGAACCTCGAGCAAGGCACTGACACCCCCCCACCCCCAGGAGCGCTTGCTCCTCACCTCACTCTGACATCTCTACATTAGTGCACGTCCATAGGATCCTGTTTTTGCATGTGTGTGCAGCTTGTCTCAATAACTGAGTGTTAAAATGTAATTATTTCTTGCAGGATCAGTAAAGTATTTCTTCTTCTTTTAATGTTTGATGTGTTTAATCTGACATCTTTATTTGCAGTCTAATGAAGTAAACCAAGGTGACGCTCTGGAGCACAACTTCAGCGCCATGCACTCCGCCTTGTTGTTCCCGTTCACACACCTCCTACAGCAGGTCTGTTTATACAGAGATTCATTTTACCTGATATGAGGCAGAAAAAAATCCTGTTTTTAATTCCTCAAAGGAAATATCTTTGATTAGATGTTTTTGGTCCGTGTTTTGTTCAGGCGTCCCAGAAGTCGATGCTGTCCACGTGGTCCAAACTTTACAAAGTCTTCGCGCGCTGCTCTGCGCTGGTGGTCACAGCCGAGGAGAACGTCTGCTGCGAGGAACTCTGTGCAAAGATGACGTCAGCCATCGACAGAGATGCCCTGAAGGTGAGGAGAGGAGACCATCAGATCATAAATCGTGTTCGAGATACATTCATATGTACGCAGAGAAACGGTTTATAGTTCAGTGACCATCAAAAGAGGCTTAAAGCAGGGTTCACACGACAAGCCTGATTCCCTCCCTCCAACAAAACTCAGCAAAGTCACAATTTTTTGATGGCTACAAAGATAACCTCGTACAACAATCGAGAACAAAAAACACGCAAATCCAAACCAAAGAGGGCAGGTACCATAGTTCCCCGATACGAAACAAAGAATTTCACCAGAGGACTTCAACCCTCTACGTAGGCCGGTGTAACCTCTTGGCTCTTGTCTCCCAGCACTGGAGAGCAGCCCTCCCCTGGCAGCCCTGCAGCGTTCTGCCCATGGATATGATGTACATTCCCAGAATCTCCAGAATATGGGAGCTTTAATTAAAAAAAGTGAATCTCAGTTGGTTGTAATTGTTGACACATTTCTGTCCTCTGATCCTTCAGGTCCCTTCGACATTAAATGCGGTTTCCAGTATCCTCCAAGTCATGGTGGAGTGTGTGGACTTCTCACCGTTCACTCCTCAGTTTCAACAAAAGCTCAAATGTAAGAGAACTTCAGGTTTCCTTATTTAAATCACACTTTTATCAAACGCAGAGTTCACATTCCCCGCTTTGTTTCATTCAGCTCCTCACACTCCTGTCAACTGGACGAAGAAGAGGAGTAAGGTCCTGGGGAATCTCACCACCTTCCAGTCCCTACTGGTTCAGTGTTTGGATGTGTACCTGGAGGACTCTGGTGCTCCCTCTGAACCCACAGGGCTTGCTCTGGTCTCCGTCATGTCTGCTCTGTTCTCCAACCTCGTCCTCGCCAACACGGTCACAGAAGCCCTGACCTCCCTGATTCCACCTCTCACGCTTCTCTGCAAACAAGCTTCCAGTGAGCCGCCCAGGATCTCCTCACAGCTGCAGGGAAAGGTCGGTTCTCTTCGTCAAAAAGTTAAAGTTTTAAAGTATTTTTGCGTTGACTCGTTTTGAGCAATAACGTTTTATTTTCTCCTCCGCCTCCTGCAGTTGGAGAAGCTCCTCTGTGATGTTCTGGGCTACCTGCAGACTCGCTCTACTTTGGCGTACAACGATGAACTGCTGGCTCTGTTGTCTCCTCTGCTTTGCGTGGTGTTTCCTCACAAGAGCAAGCAGCTCCGCACCGCCGTCACCCAGTTCTGGAACGCCACGTTCGCCAACTCTGTCAGCCTCACTTACCCAGACGAGATCAGGTAATTGACTCTAAAACCCCGTTCCCACCGAGCGGTCCGGCTTGGTTCAGTGCGGTTTAGTACGGTTAATCCTGATCTTGCTTGGGTTTACACAACCAACCGTACTCTTACGAATAGGCGGAGTGTAAGCTGGATAGAGACAGCAGCGTCAGCTACAGTGTAGCCCTTGTAACTTCAACAAAGAAGAATGTGACCCAGTAAACAAAGGGAAACAATGGACGTCCAGCAGAGGTCTGCACCTCCGAGGTCGTCTATGAAGCGGTGCTACGTGCTGAGATTAGTCACACAAGGGGAGGGTGACAGGTTGGACTCGAATCAGAGCCGTCTGCTCGGAGGACTCTAGCCTCCGTTTGTGGGGCACACGCACTAACCACTACGCTACTGGCGCCCCACAACCCCTAATCTTCATGATATTATGCTACAGTAGAATTCAAAAATAGAAAGAGTTTGTCTGTGAAGGACCACAGTGAAAGAAATTGATCTTTCTAGATTGGTTTGGCAGCCTGACCAATATTTCCCCTTCCTTTATGCAGACCGATATTGAGCCAAGTAAAGCAGAAGACTCCCATCATCCTTCCTGGATTTGAGGTTGTCAGCGTTCCCGATGAGCTCAGCGGACAGTACTCTGTAAGTTGCACTGCTTTCATTCCAACTACAGCTTACGTTATTCATACTGTTATTTACCTGTGGCTGATCTGCGTTTTCAGAGTGAGAGCTCCCAGCTGGAGACGAAGCTCAGTGGGATGCCGGTTTCATCTGTGGGGAAGCGGGACTCGCTGCTGGGAAAGACCGCCGAGCCGAAGGAGAGGAGCTCCATGAAGACCTCCAAACCAGTTTCTGTAAGTTTGGAGCACACTTCATGTTTTTTTTTTTTTAAAGGAACGTCTCTTTGGTTTTCCCCTCGTTTTTTTAATTTCACAGGTATTTTTCATTTTCTTCTCCTCTACAGACTAAACTCGACTTTGGCTCTCCGAAACCTCCTCGCAGAGAGGTTTTGGAGGAAGAGGCCTCTATCGACTTTGTCTTCATTCCTCCTGAGACGAAGGAGCGCGTCCTGACTGAGCACCAGAAGGAGGTGAAGAGGACTAAAAGGTTGGTTTGTTTAGCAGCAACATTCATGAAACACATTTAAAATGTAGATTTATTCAGCTGGTGCAGAGTTGACGTTTTCTTTTGACACAGGGTCGACATTCCTGCCATGTACAACAACCTTGACGCCTCGCTGGATACAACGGTTTTCACCCAGTACACACAGAGCCAAGACGACTCTTTGTAAGTTCTTAACATTTGTTGCAAGAATCAAGAGAGATTCTCCTTCTCTTTAAACCTACTGCTTCTTACAATCAACCTTGTTCCCCCTGCTCAGGGACAAACTGCCGACCGAACAAGCTACCAAAGAGGCTCCTGTCGAGGTAAAGAAACAAACATCATTATATAATACTGCCAGGATGGAAGAGAATGATGCTTGATTCTGTCTTTCTCTTTGCAATAAAGTGCTGCATTATGCCATGGAGCCGCTCCGGTTCAAATATGCACCAAGTCCATATCTGACGGGGCTCACTGCAAGCACGCATCAAGCTGAACAGAATAGATCGAGCCGGACAGGAAGTCAGACAAGGAAACGCACATCCGGTCAATTTGAAAATAAAACACAACACACAGACTCCTGATCGTATATTCCATCACTTTATCAACATTATGTTAAAACAGGAACCGAATGAACAACAAATCATCCTCAGAAAGACAAAGAAACATGTTGTTGCACGTTTTTTCCTCTTAATTCCCGCCTGATCTTGTAGTTCCCCTGTGATCTTGTAGTTCTCCTGTGATCTTGTGAACCTGTGAGTACAGCTGCTCATGGCTGCACTCACGCTCCAGAAACGAACACAGCGGGGCAGTCATGAGCAGCTGTGACACAGCGCGCACAGACTCTGTTTTGCGGGTAACGCTCTGTCCTATCACGCCAGGTATTTTTCATTAAATCAGTGCAAACTTAAGAGGATTTTGATGGCATTTGAGATGGTTCTGTCATTTAGAAAGATTAGAGAGAAAAATATGAATCCCTGTACATAAAAAAATTCCACTATTCACACTTAGATAATCACCTGTTTGTCTGAATATAACATCTTGTACACATCCTTGCAGACGAATGAAGTTCATAGTATTTTATTTCTTTCAGGTTCCTCAAGAAGATTTGCAAAATTTAGACGAGACTCAAGACTTGGTCAGCCAGAAAGCTTTAGACAACGTGACTGAAAACCAGGAGCAGGGAGAGGTGATCCCTGAATCAGCAGATGTCTCCATGGAAGATGTCTCCAAAAGTGTTGATGGAGCAGAAGACTTGGTAATGCATTCCAAAGAAGGCACAAGCCCTAACATCTCTGGCTCTTCAGATTTGGTCTCAGGGACCCCCCAGAAACCCAACAGTCGCCGTCAGTCCTTTATCACGCTTGAGAAGTATGCTGAAGGAAAGCCTGCCAGCCCCAGCAGTGCCGCCAAGTTCACAGGCCCTCTCGTGAAGACCTCAAATAGCCAAGAAAGCTCTAAAACCAAGACGCCATCATCTCAGTCTTCCCAGACATTCTCTGGTCCTAATTCTGAGGAGCCAGAGTCCACTCAAGTAGGAAAAATTGATTCTGAGAGTCCTGCAAACATTTCTCCTGATTCCCCTATAAGACCAAAAGACTCTGGGACAAAGTGTGAACCAGTGAGGCTGACTGATAGACTTCCCAGTGATACAACAGAGGACGAAGATGTTATCCCGGACACCCAGACTGAAGCTGAGGCAAAGGGGAGTACAGAATTGGCTTCAGCATTGGAAGAAATGGAACCCTCAAGCCAAGAAGAGGAGTCTCAACAGACTCTGGATGATTCTCAATCTTCTGTGACCGAGACTTCTCCAGGTGAACCGAGAAGGTCCGGGCGCCACAGGGTTAGACCTCTGCTGCCTGGAGAGGACCCTGAGGAACGGGACAAGAAATACATTCAGATGAAGAGGAAACGATCTGATGGGGAACCTAAAGGGGATTCACCAAAGTCTGACTCAATTCAAAGCAGACCAAATACAAGAAGTAAGAATGCTGTTGAAGAAGACAGTTCCAGAGACAGATTACGAACGAGGGCTCAAAAAGACAAGGGGGAGTCGAGCCAAACCAACTCTCAGGGCAGGGCACAAAAGAAGATCAAACTTTACAGCAATTCAATGGAGTTTCTTGATCAGCCTGAACCCAGAAGGAGAAGCACGAGAGATCGCGAGTCCAGCCAAACTGACTCACATTCTGAGAGCCAGTCGCAGGGTAGACCCGGTCGGCGGAGCAGGTCATCATTGGAGACCAAGGTCGAAGCTGCTGTGAAGAAAAAAGTAGTGCCTGACAAAGACCAGCCTAGCCAAACCAACCAGCGATCTGATACACAATCTCAGTTTGAAAGCCAATCACAGGGTGGTCTCAGTCGACAGAGCACGCCATCGTTGGAGACCAAGGAGGCTAGAATGACCAAAACGGTTTTGCCTGATAATGAGTCCAGCCAAACTGCGACTCCAGAGCTTGAGCTGGTGGAACCTGCTGAAGAGGACCAAGACAAGTCAAAGGAAAATTTTCAAATGATCACCTCTGTCCCTAAAACTGTTAGCAATTCCCAAGAATTCGACCTTGTGGAACAGATCCAAAAAGATTCTCAAATGGACATTTCTGCTCCTCTTAAGGAATCCCAAGATAAAACTATTGCGACTGACAAGTTGGTGAATGTGTCTGAAGACAAAGAAACGAAAGATAGTCTAGAGGATTCTCAAGTTATCACTCCGTCTACCCTGGATAGTCAGTCTATGCGTAAATCCAGAGGAGGCAAGGCATCATCTGATTCTGGTGACCAATCCCAAGACTCTGACTTAACAGAAAAGGCCAATAAGAAAGAGGAACATTCGCAGGCAGCGGTTTTGTCTAGAAATAACAACTCCCAAGATAGCAAAAACAAGTCGGTGAATGTATCGGCGACAAAAGAAGGTACAGATGAGCAACTTAGTCAAGAAGACTCTCAAGGTATCACACCTTTGTCGTCTGATAGCCAATCTTTACGTAAATCCAGGAGAAGTAAGGCATTGTCTGATTCTCCACTGGTCATGTCTTCTCCTAAAACTGATGACCAATCCCAAGAACCCAAGGTTATTGAAAATGCCAAAAAGGAGAAACAGGGCTCTCTGATCGAAGCGACCAATGAGTTCCAAGATGGAACAAGTACGTTAAACAAATTGGTAAATGAGCCAGGAGTCAAAGACAAAACCAAGACAAGTGAAGATAGAGATGAGGACTCTCAAGCACTCACACCTTCCTCTGATAGCCAGCCTCTACGTAAATCCAGAAGAAGCAAAGCATCGTCTGAGGCAGCAGAGCCTGAAGATAAGAGTAAGAATTCATTAAGAAGGCAGAGTAGATCAAGTTCTCAGATATTGGAAGCTCCTGACCAGGCAGAGACCAGAATTGGAGGAAGGACCAGAAGGAGCATGGCAAAGGACGAGCAATCAAAATCAAGTCCTACCTCGACATCGGGAGGATCTCAGTTGTTGGATGCTGCAGAATCAATGGAGTCTTCTCAAGGCAGGGGCAGATACTCACGGAGATCTTCTCAAACGTTGGTAGCAAATGTAGAGTCCTCAGGATGTGAATCATCGGAGGCCAAAGAAAGTCCCCCTGTTCCTAAAAAGAGAGGAAGAAAACCTAAAGCATCTCTCCAAAGTCCCCTCACTCTTCCATCTAAAGAAGACGCCATCGATACAAATGTGGAAATGGACGATTCCCAGTCTTCACAAAGCGTAGAAGCTAAAACAACAACAAATTTAGAGAACTCGACAGAGGATTCGCAGGTTTCTGAACCCTCACGGGAGAAAAGTTATGTTGAGGAACAAAGTAAAGAAGAGTCGCCCATGGAAGTAGAGGATAATCCTGAGACGGACGACTCAAAGAATAGCGAAGCCCTCGCAGTGTCACCTGGTAAAGAACAAGGACAAACGGACACAGAAACAGAACATTATAAAACTTCCTCCCAAGAAACTGGGGACTTGAAATCTGTTGACGAGCCTGAATCTCTACAAATCAGTGCGGAACCAACGGAGGAGCAGGAGTCGGTGTTATCTGCTTTGGAAACACTGGCGCCCCCTGATAAGGTGCCAGATCAGCTGCAGGTCTCGGATTCTTCAGAGGAGAAAGCTGAAGTGTCTGAGCCTGGTGACGAAGTTTCAGAGGAACACAATGAGGAATCAGATTCAAACCACCAAGAACAACCAGTTGTTCCAGTCGAGGTATCAACTGAAGACGACCATGGTTCCCCTCTCGCAGAAAAAGAGAATAAGGAGGAGGAAGAGCTGAGTGCTGGTGATGACATCACACCTGTACAAGAAATCGATAAAGAAGCCCAAAGCCAGATTATTGAAAGCCAGGGAGAAAAGGAAACGCGGACGACGCACACGGAAAACGATTTAGCTGAAAATGTGGATGCAGCTCCAACTGATACTCTGATTACTTCAGAATCGACAAACAGCCTGGAGAACGCCGAAAAAGTTCAGGGTTCTCCGGCAAAGCAAAAGGACCTGGAGGCTGTAATGGGTCAAGAAGTAGGCCAAAGCCCCGGCAGTGGCAGAACCAGAGGATCCTGGTCGCCTTCAGCCTCCCCGTCGACCAGTATTCTCAAAAAGGGCCAGAAGAGACCGTTAGAGGAGGAGGCGCTCTCACCTCTGGTCAAAGTAAGTGACTTAAGTTTTACCCCGCACATTTACAAGTCCCTGTATCAGATGGATGAAAGTAACTTTTTATTGTTTGTAACTTTCCAGTCCAGGCGTGTGTCCTTTGCTAATCCAATCCAACATCAGGAACTGGCTGACGACATCGATCGACGCAGCCCTGCGTTAAGAACCAGCTCCCCAAGAAGATCCAAAGTTAGCAACATCCCACAGCCCAAGGTATGAACGATGCCAGAGGAACTGCTCGACATATCCATATCAAGATAAACAAGAGTTTGTATGTATCAAATTTATCAGACTTGATCTAACACAACCTGCTTATTCCAGTTTGTCACCACTCCAACAAAGGGGATGATGATCCTGAGTCCCAGAAGTTTGCACAGTCCTGGCTACAAGAGCTCCAAGAAATGCCTGGTATGCACGAAAAACAAAACAAAAAAGTAACATTAAAGGAGCAATATGTAACTCTGACACCTAGTGTTAAAATGTTACTGCAGTCTAAAGTCAAAACATTGCAGAGAGCTGCCCCGTAGAAAGCCAAAGCACATGAAGCTATCTTGCTGCAAAGTCAAAAAGCCTGAAGTCTAAAAAGGTTAAGACAGAAGTTAGATCCATTTCTGCACAATACATTTCTCCTGAAGTTTTCCAGTTAAGGAGATTAGAATGAGTGCATCTTTAAATCTCGTTGCTTTGGTTCTCAGTTTGAGGTCTTAAGTCCTAACGGAAGAATCAATCCTGTTTTCCAGATTTCTGAGATGAGCCAGGAGCCGCGGCCGGTCTCTAGAGACTGCATCTACCCTGCGCTGGTTGGCTGCTCTACACCTGTAGAAGCTGTTCTACCTCAGATCTCGTCTAACATGTGGTGAGTTTAAAACAGGCTGGATAGAAGAGACTTATCAGGCGCATGCATGTCTAACCGCTGTTTCTTCTCCTTGTAGGTCTCGTGGTTTCGGGCAGCTTGTTCGAGCCAGAAACATCAAAACTGTGGGTGACCTCAGCGCTTTGACGCCCGGTGAAATCAAGACTCTGCCAATCCGCTCCCCAAAGATCTCCAATGTTAAAAAGGCACTTAAAATCTACGAACAACAGGTGCAGACCACAAAGCCCAAACAAACGAGTTTCAGTATGTGGAGGTGAAATGTTTGTATTTGACGTTTGAAACATTCTCCTGTAGCGTAAAGGACGAGGCGGAGACGAGCTCAAGAGTTTTGATGAAACCGAGATGATGACCTCAGAACTGGAGGAGAGCAGAACCCCTCAAAACCAGGATGAAGAGGATAAGACCTCAGCAGAGACACTAGGTGAGTAAAATGACGTGGTACAAACGGCCCTGTGTGCAGCGCTGTATTGCCAAGCTGACCTTACTTCCACTGTTAAAACAACGTCCTCTCTTCTTTGCAGCTACAGAGCTGGTGGACGAGCCTGTCCTTCCTGCAGATACGAAGCAAGAGAACGGCGTCTCCGTGTATCGGACGTCTGACGCTTCACCCGGAGAGGACACACCTGTACAACCTCTGCAGCCTGAGTGTCTTCTGGCAGAGGTGGACGCTCTGACCTGCAGGATGACTCCACAAGGACTCGGTCAGTGCTCACCACAGCAGCTTGTTCGGATGCACGACCAGCTCGGAGGCATGATGAGGCGCGTGGTGGTCGAGCTGCAGACACGACTCTGCAAGACGGACGAGACACCCTGAAAGGACTTCTTCTTCTGCTGCTGAATTAAACGCCTGCACAGGCGTGAAAAGACACCGTGATTAGAAATCTTAAAGCAGCAGATTTTACAGGACTTTTAACGTTTTTAACCCAGAAAGCATTTTTTCTCCGATTTTGATTTTTTTCTTTGTCAAAGGTGTTTTTAAAAATTGCTCGCGGCACATTTCTGCCCCTCTGTAGCTCGATCTGTCGTGTAGTTTAAACATTTTTAAAGAAACACTCAAAGGGAAGCACGGTCTCACTTTTCAGGCTGTGTCAGAAGATTTTTAGACGCTGTGGTGTTGATGTGGATGTTTATATTCCTTTTGTCTTCTTTGACTTTAAAACACAGACTGATGTCCTGCTGCTGACGCCTCGCTCTTTGTACATACACTCCCTGTCGTGGCACTCCTTTGCTCCATGTGCCGGTTTTTTTAGGACGTTTACATCCACCTCATCACGGCTCCTGTATATTTTGTAGGTTTGCTTCTCAGTTGTTTCCTGTCTTATCTCGTTTTTATGTCACAAAGCAAAGTCTACGTAGTAAACATTCTGCACTTCAGCCTCTTTTTGTGGTTTTAAAATATTTCAATAAAAAGAATCTGATAAGGATTTGTATCCACATTATTAATGCATACTTCATACTTAAAGGTCCAATCAGTGAGATGTGTAGAGAGTGAGATGATAAAGTGAGCTTACTCTATGATCAGACATTAAGGAAACATGCTATGTTGAAGTGCTGGCTTCTCTGACAACAATGCAGCAGCCAGTATGTCCTCCTTCTAACTTTAGATTCTGGTCCTGAATGGTCTGGATTTGTTTGGACCAGAGAAGGTAGGCGGTTTTAAGGCACCCCCACACGGCCGTTTTGGACGCCCCTCGGTTTGCCAGATATGAGAGCAGTTATCAGGTCAAACCAACAGGTGTTGCAGCGATGGAAGCGGGCAAGAGAACTGGTTCAGATAGAAGTGATTGTACCCGACCTAAAAAGCCTCTGCATGTTTCTAATAAGCTCCACGAGCAGAAACGTGCTCAAACTAGGATCAATATTGGAGATGCTTTTGAAAAATGGAGAGAGGTTAGAACGCAGAAAGGTTTACAGACCGATGCAGAGCTGGATAAACACTGAAGCTTCAGTGTCCACCACATGGTGACCTGCGTGAGCATCCACTCTAGAGAGGAGGGGGGGGGGAGACAGCTCTCTAATGTTTACAATTAAGACTGCAGTACCCATTTTAAACACTAGGTGGCACAGTTACATAGTGCTCCTTTAAAGAACACTTTGCACTTCATGGATCACCTTTAAATCCAGTTTTAGGGGAGAATATTTCTTTTATTTTGGAGTTTTATTTCAAATTCTGTTTTTGATTGGAGAAAAAACGATATTTTTAAATCACTGTAGCGACTTTGACCACACCCACTTAGTGATGTCACTGTATAGAGTTAACATAAAGGTGAGATATAAAAGGAGAGATTATAATTTTTTATCGGATAAACATTCTTCCTTTCAACAGTCGTCCTCGTTTGACTCTTACAGCCGCTCTGTGAGCTCTGCATCAGATTTATAGATCTGGATCCTGTGATCTGGTGTGTGAGGACGTTTGGCTCAAAGCCTGGGCTGTAAAAGGAAATACAGTAATGATAATATAACACAGAGTGGCAGAAGGTGCAGCCGGCTCTGATCAGCAGCTCCTCTTTGGCTCAGCGTCTGAAGTCATTATCTGATTATCTGTGCCGGGCGCTGCCAGAGGCTGCGTTGCATTTCCACAGTTTATGGAGATAAGTTGGACTCGGCGTGCAAGCTTAGCAGAACGCTCTCTGACTCTGCTGCTGGACGATGACCAGGAGGAGAACGCAGCTCCAGCAGCAGACGGCCCCCCACTGCAGGAAGAGAGCTCCATCACAGCGCTGTGCAGAGGAGGCGACACAGAGGTAAGACACACGGCTCCATTCACAGGCATGTGCACACACACACTCGCTTTAACCTGCTGTTCTATGTGAACTCTAAGAATCAGCTGTGCCAGAGTGAGCCACGCTGACGATATGGAAAATTGAACGTGTTAAATGTTAGGATGATAATCTGGAGACGCTGAGATGCCTCTAAAGATTTAGGTTTTTATTTCAGAAAAGGAAACATGTTGAACGTAAAGACATCTGTCTTTGTCATGTTTCTGTTCTTGAAGCTCGTTCGGTCTTCTTCTTGAGTCTTGAGGTTTTTTTTGCTGTCAACAAGAAAAACTCTTATTCCAAATCAGTACTTAATGAAAACGTAATTTAAGCAGGTTTATTTATTAAAATGCCCTGCAAGATGAAAGGTTTAAAAAGAGATGTTTCGTATTAAATCATGAAAGAAACTCTCAGTCTGTCTGAAAGAAATTTAAGTTAAACAAGAAGCACAACCGTGTACTGTGAGAAACTTTAAATCTGTTCTCAGGGGCGTGTCCAGAGGAGTGGCATGGGCCCCCCTAGAAATCTGATTGGCCACTCCAAAAATCCTATTCTGTGATTGGCTTTTAGCCCTGACAGAAGCAGGACTTGTGTTAAAACTAACTAACTAGCCAGGTGCACAGGGAGGTACGCACACTGTCGCCTTGAACTAACTGGCAACGTGTCGGGACCAAAACATCGCAAGTTGCACTGCAGGAGTTGCACACGCACGTTTTTAATGAAACTAATGTTTCCGTTATCTCGTGTTATTAAGTAGATATGATTGGTGAAGTTAGAAAGGGTAAATAATTAATATTTATTTGTGTGTGTTTGTGCACACATCAGGCCCCCCCTGCAGAAGTCAATGCCCCTCTGGGCCACCCCGGTCAAAAAAGTCTGGACACGCCCCTGTCTGCTCTACACCCACTTTAAGCTCGCTTACAAGATCTGTTGTATGAATTATCTGGAGTGTCTTTAAGTTTATTCAAAGAGTGGATGATGAATGATGCTCCACACCTGCAGATGAAACGTAATATCAGATGATGCCTGCTCGTCATTCAAAACTGCAAATGTTCCTTTATTATGATGACGATTATCAACTCGTGTTTGTTTTTGCAGGACGAGAGGAGATGCTGACTCAGCTGCTTCTGGGATGGACTGCCTTGCTCAGCGGCGTCCAGCCTGCAGCTCCCCCCGTCACGACCAGTGAGTTCAAACATGAGACCACATGAACTCAACCTTCAGATCGGATCACTGCATGTCCGCTCTTACCTGATGTGAAGCCGTGTCTCGGTTTGTTGTTGCTTAGAAATGATCCTCGACAGCAGGGGGCGCAGTGTTGCTGCAATATGTCTCCTCACAGAGAAGCACAGAGACCTGGGCTCCTTTTTTAATTTGAACCTCTGTGACAAACACTTATCATGACCTCAGGCGCGTATAGATGTCCACAGCTCGTCACAGTACGTAGAGAGCAACCTGCTCCTAATGAACATTTCACTGTTTGATTCTGGAAGAAAAAATACTTGTCTAACAAACTGCTCCAACTCTGCGTCTGAACTGATTTCCTTTTACTTGTGTACTTGGCTAATATTTGCATCTTTTATTTTCTAACAGGAAGGATGACGTCGCTTAAAGCTCGGAAGAAAATGAACGAGTCAGCTGTGAACTTTAGTGAAATGTTGTTGTTGTTTGTGTGTGCAGAACTTTTATCTGACCGAGGCCGCAGCAGGTCGATGACTTGGAAATGTCAAGCCTTCATCCCTCCTCCTCTTCCTCCGCCTTTATTTCCTCCAATCAAACGGAAAGCGGAGTTGATGGTGACCACACACACACACACACACACACACACACACACACGCACACGCACAGACACACACACACACGCACAGACACACACACACACACACACACACACACACACACACACACACACACACACACACACACACACACACACACACACACACACACACACACACATCATCTCTAACTTCACTTATCCTCTAATCTTGTTTCACGTAAAAATTATAATTGAATTGCTTTGATTTACTTTTGAAGCGATCTTATGTTTTAATATATGTCGTACTGGATGTGGGGCTGCATGGTGGTACAGTGGTTAGCGCTGTTTCCTCACAGCGAGGAGGTTCCTGGTTTGAATCCCCGTCTGACAGGAGCCTCTCTGTGTGGAGTTTCTCTCCGGGTACTCCGGCTTCCTCCCACAGTCCAAAGACATGCTCGTTAGGTTAACTGGTGACTCTAAATTGTCCGTAGGTGTGAATGTGAGTGTGGCTGGTTGTCTGTCTCTATATGTCAGCCCTGTGATTGGCTGGTGACCAGTCCAGGGTGTAACCCCGCCTCTCGCCCAATAACAGCTGGGACCTTAATTAATCGTGATTAACTCGTTAACGCTGACAGCTCTAATATTTAAATGTCTTATCTATGTTGAATAACTCCATGTATGAAGTGACCTCGCCTTACGATCATCGACTTAACGTTTCTAATAAATGTGTCCTCAACACGTGCGTGACTTAAAACCTCAGTTCTGATCTGTGTTTAAATGTTCAGGTGGATCTAACAGAACACATCACAGGAGCGAAGGGAGAAAAGGTAAGAGTGACGTCAGACGTCAGCTTCTAGTGAACCATCTCGTCACTGTCACCATCTTTCTTATGAGCGGCGTTTCAGACCGCAGCAACTGTTGGACCACTTCCCCTTTTTAATTGATTCTGCACTGCAGGAACTATGAACTATTTTAGTCCCTAGAACCCCGTTTAGAACCTTTTTAGCTCCTGCTGCAGCGGAGGTACTCCCTGAGCACCAGAGGGACACACACACATCATGTACAACGCCATTTTGACTCCGCTCTCCGTCCTCTTACTCTTTCAGATGATTCCTCTAAGCTCGCACGACTCCTTTCAAACTCAGACGATTCATAAACCCAACAAACAACAACAACTCCCACCACGTCATCCTCCTTATTTTCAGATGTGAGTGACGTTGCTGTAGCGACTGTCAGCAGGCTTACGTGACTTTAACGTCCTATCAGACGTCACCATGGCGATGCGAATGCAGACAGAAGAGAAGTCCCGGTGGTGTGTAGTTCTCAGGGACGTTCCTGTAGTGGATAGTTTCCTCTTGAAAAAGTCCCCAGAACTGTTCGGTCTGAAAACCCTGAATGACTGTTTATTATTTAACCCTTTAAATAAACCGATGTGTTTATGTTTAAAGGGCTGCAGAGGACCGCGAGGACGAAAGGTACGGCGCCACGCTCACACTCTATCATGCACGAACACGGGAGGGAAGTTACGGCGAGTTTATAACGGCTCTGTGTGTTTCAGGGGAAACCTGGTGTGACAGGTCCAGAGGGAGAACCTGGATCACAAGGAGTCCTGGGGCAGACGGGTCAGATGGTAACGAAGACTTTAAACGTTGTAAAGATTTTACAAAGTGCTCTTTGTTGGATGTGTGTACAGAAGACTTTAAGAGATATATTTATTTTCAACCAATCCGGACGCCATAAACCTTTTTTTTTTTGGGGGGGGGGGGGGGGGGGCTTTTTAATCCTTCATTTTAGAGGACAGAGGAGAGAGTCAGAAACCAGAGAGAGAGAGAGAGAAGGGGGTGACGTGGGAAAGGAGGTCGAACGTCGGATTCAAGACAGAACACCGAATGATGTTTTGTCCGTTTTGTTGAGCCCACCTGAGACGGTTATCGAGATTTTGCTTTTCGTCTAGACGGTCTCTGGAACTTTTTAAAGGACTGGGACCAGACAGACGGACCAAGGACGCATTCCAGACCCTCCATCTGGTTCGTGTCCTTCAAAGATTCTAGAGACCGTCCAGACGAAAAGCACCCCCACCCCGTTGTTCAAAACAGAATGACCTTTTCTCTATACAGTCTAACATTGAGAAACTTCTAAGTAATTAAACTTCTGAGTTTCTTTCTTCACTATCTTTATAACTTTATCTCCAACAGATGTAAGAAAAGTTTGTCTGATATGAATTGAAACCATCGTGTCGTTTCTTTCTGCAGGGGGACAAAGGTGGGAGAGGCTGGCGAGGTTTGTACGGAGACATCGGGACTCCTGGAATGATGAAGGTTCATTCACTTTGGATTCATTTCTCCTTTTTTTCAGTCAGAATCACAGAAAGTGATCTCATGTTGTTGTGAGCAGCGGAGGAGAACCCTGCTGGTGGTAAAATAAGAAAAGAGTCATTAGTGTTCTGTGTGTTTTCAGGGCGAAAAGGGCCGTCGAGGATTCAGGGTGAGTGATGTAGAGAAGCTCTAATGCATCCATACATTTATTTTACACAGTTTGCCCACAGTGACGAGTCATTTCAGGTCGTCTGCTCTGCCTTGACTTATTCCTGTTCATATCTGAACATCGCTGTTTTTTTAGTTTGTTTGTGGAGAAAAGGACTGAATGAACTCATCATTGGGGGGTTAGTAGACGGACTAGAGACACATGATAGTGTTAGAGAAACATGTGACCTTTAATGTCCGCTCAGGGCTTCCATAACTATAATACTTTTACTTTAATTTCAGACCCATAGGTCCATATCTTTATTAAAAAGCATGTTTTTGTGTTGTTGTGTTTTTTTCTGTCTTGTTTTGTTTGTTTGGACCCGCGCTTGGCGTGTTGCGTCTCATCTTCTCTGTTCATTTCTTCTCTCACCCGTCCATCAGGGTGAACAAGGTTTGAAAGGACGCAGAGGGCTCAGTGGAGAGATGGTGAGGGGAAACTTTAGTTTCATGTTCAGACATTTTACACAAATAAAAATGCTTTTTCTTTTTCACCAATCAATCTGTGTCTCCAAAGCGAGAGCGTGGCATCGCTGGAAGACCAGGAGAAAAGGTAGGAAGTCTGGCTGCAATAATAAGCAAAAAGTATTCAGTTTAATATAAAAGACAAATTGAGAAACTTTCTTTCTGTGTTCTGTGCGTCTCGAGGGTGACCCGGGTCAGTGGGGCGATCCGGGGCAGAGAGGGGAGCAAGGACCCAGAGGACAGACCGGAGTCAGAGGAAGTCTGGTGAGTAACTCCAGATGAACGTTTATTTGTTTTACTGACTTAGAGCAAACTAAACTTTACTGCAGGAGGAGAGATGATCAAGCTCTCTGTAATGTTTTGACTTTAGACTGCAGTACCCATTTTAAACACTAGGTGTCAGAGTTACATACTGCTCCTTTAAGCTTAGCCCTTTTCCCCTACTTTACACATTTAAGGTCTTAAAGAAGGAGAGGTAACTCTTGCAGAATTATTTTCTGGAGCAATCTTCCAAGCCTTCTTCTAGCTTTAATGTATTTTGCTTTTGTTTTAGCCGAGAATTAAAGACACTGGATTCCCCCTTTAAAGTGCTGTTATCTACAAAGGGTTAATGTAGTAGCAGAGCTGATTTAATATTAATGCAGAGAATGTTTCTGAGACGGGACAACTTAAAAATGGACAAATGAACTGAGAGGGTAAGAGAAAGGAAGTCCTCACATAAAAGGCTTATTATTCACTCAATAAATACATTTATAAATCATTGTGTGCAGGGGTTCAAAGGAGCTCGAGGACCTACTGGAAAGCAGGGTCATCCTGGTCCTGCAGGACTGCATGGTCTGACTGGAGATCCTGGACTACCTGGACAAGGTGTGTGACAGCAGGAGGGTAACTGGTGAAGTTGTTGCACTGGCAGATTTCCACCTCATATAAGAACTGGAGCGATCGCTGGAGTTCTTCTCCATCATGGTGCCTTTCTAGTTCATTATATTATAAGTATCAAAGAGACCAGTATGTGGATACAAACAAAACTTACCAATATAGGGCAGACCGGGGCGCATGATTGAGTTTGAGTTCATAAAGAAGAAGATTTTGTCCTCATGTTTTACACTGAAAGCCAAAGATAGAACCAAATCCTCAAGTTTCCTGTTTGGCTTTTCAAGATAGATGCTTTCTGGGTCATGAAAATCAGGCGGAAACCTCCGGTGTTCAAAAATGAAGCCAATGCTGAAGTGCAAAATCCTGCAGTTCCTCAAGTGTCCACTAGAGGCTGGCTGCAGAGGCACAGGAAGTCACATACACACCCATTCTAAAAAGCCTGTTTTTACAGCAGACATTAACATGTTTACAGCCTGGTTCAAAAAACCAAACAGGTCTGATTAGCTCATGTCTCGATCAGCACACACTGTACGGGGGGTGAATGTTAGGCTGAGTCAGCATTTCCAGCATGGAGACCGCCATCGATGGGACTCCAGCGCCCCCTGCAGGAACAGACGGTTGATCTGACGTCACTCAGGCTTCAAACAATCATATTTACAGACTATGGTTCGAATGCAATCCCGGCCCTTTGCTGCACGTCATCCCGCTCTCTCTCTCTCTCGCAGCATTTCCTGTCTCTCTTCAGCTGCCCGATCTCATTAAGGAAAAAATGGCAAAGACTGTAGTTTCTAATTAAAGTAGATAAGACACTAGATGTAATATTCAATCTGATGGTGTAGTACAGATAACCTCTATTTGTTCATACTGATCGATCATACCTTGTGTTGTAGTGTTTATCCTTCCAGGTCTGCAGGGAGACGAAGGAGACAGCGGCCCGTCAGCCAAATGTAACTGTTCAAACGTTCAAACTCCCAAACGGCAGAAGAACAGAGTGGACACGGTCAGTGTCACTGCTGGATTCATGTCAGTGCCAGGTTTGTGATGTGTATTTTGGGTCAAACAGTGTGTCTCTGCAGATCTTTATCGCTAACGGGGAGAGACAGATGAGGAGGCTTCGGGGGGAGAACGTGATGGTGCTGCGGACGGACAGAAACTCTCTTTACATCTACAGTGAATCCCAGTGGATCAACGTGCTGGTAAATACTGCTGGTAGAGGTTTAAACACTGGTGCAGCTTAAAGGCTAAGTGGAAATAACATTTTAGATGGATGGATGTTTTTATATTCTAGACCCATTGGTTCCCAACCTGGGGTCCTGATCTCAGGGGGGGCGTGAGGCTCTGTCTGCTCTGAGGTTGTTCAAATTAGTTTTGCACATATTGACTAAACTCATGATAAAACACTTACAGGATAGTTTAAAAAGGTATTTTGGTGTAGTTCTATTCTGTAAGTGAATCTCTCCTCGAACACGTTCTCGTTAACCTTCATTCTAGTTTAGTGAAACTGAGTAAAGTGACTCTGCTCTCTTTATACTCACGACCTTCTGTTATTGTCTTTGTGTTCCTGTTTGAACCTGCAGGAGGACTTCGGACCCTGACCGACCCGTCTGCATTAAACTCTGAACAGCTGATCTTCAAACCTGACCAACAGCTCGGACTGAGGTTAAACTGGGACGAGTCCCAGAGTGTCTGTGAACCAGTCATGAGAAATAAAGGCTGACCTGTCCTCTGTTCCGCTTCTCAAACACTTGTTGTTTCTTCATTTTGATTAAAAACTTAAGCGTTTACTTTAAAACCACGGTTCTCAACTGGTGGTGCAGGACCCACACGTGGGTCTGAGCTGTGCTTTTTTTTAAAGAACGTGTTTTTAAGGGTTTGGGAACCCTGGACTAGTCGACAAGTTACGGTGTTACAGTGTAAGTGAGTGACACGCCCCCCACACACAAGATGAGGATTTTTCAGAGATATTTATGGTCTTGGTCTCGCCCTGCCTTGGTCTTGGTCTTGTCTCGGTCTCGGAGCCCTCAGGTCTCGGGTTTGTCTTGGTCTTGGTTAGTGTGGTCTTGACTACAACACTGTAAACTTAAAGTCATTTTCACCCATAGTTGGACGTTTTAAAGGAAAAGTGTGAATGACAAATAAACGATGGTTCATTTGAAACAACAGTGACCTCTCGTAAACACATCAATAACTCAGGAGGTTCCTGACGTACGACACCACAGCTACACGTTAGAACTTTGATTTGAACATTTTATTGAACATAAGCATTTTGGCAAGAAAACAGGACAGTATCGTTGTGTTTGAATGCCTCACACCAGTCCGTAGAAAGACACAAAGACTCGGTCTAACCGTTTCAACACGTACTCTAATGCTTCACACGGTGCCTCGAGGTGAGAGTGTCAACAGAACACCAATAACAGACGTGAGCTCTGCATGAGCCAAACACGTCGACACGCGGATCAGAACACTGTTGAAAGCATGAGGATGATGTCTGTGTACACTGGAAGTTCTTCTGTCTCCTCTTTAACAATCGAACAGATTTCATATTAATAATGAGCAGAAATCATTTTGTAAATAGAATTATACAATTAAATTAAATCAGAGCACTTCAAAAACAAATGATTGCACATTCAAAATCAAAAGGGGGGGGGGGGGGTAATATCACGTTTGACATCTGTGTTCTATCACCGATGTTTAAATAACTTGCAAATAATTTTAATCTTTAGTGACAGGAAGTGTGACGACAAAGGGACGCTGGAAACAGAACTTTAATTAAGGTGCACAAAATAAGAACGATCTTAAAAACTCAGAGCTGACAATGTGGGCATCCTCAGGACGCAGTTCTTTCAAATATTTCAGTTAGAGGAGAGCGGAAGGATGTTTGTATGAAGCAGCAGGCTAATTAAATACTGACGTGTACTTCTCAAGCTTCAGTGTCCAAGCTGATGTCGCTGCAGCACTTAAAGGAGCGATATGTAAGAGAAGGTAGGCGGTTTTAAGGCACCCCCCCACGCCCGTTTTGGACTCCCCTCGGTTTGCCAGATATGAGAGCAGTTATCAGGTCAAACCAACAGGTGTTGCAGCGATGGAAGCGGGGCAAGAGAACTGGTTCAGATAGAAGTGATTGTACCCGACCTAAAAAGCCTCTGCATGTTTCTAATAAGCTCCACGAGCAGAAACGTGCTCAAACTAGGATCAATATTGGAGATGCTTTTGAAAAATGGAGAGAGGTTAGAACACAGAAAGGTTTACAGACCGATGCAGAGCTGGATAAACACTGAAGCTTCAGTGTCCACCACATGGTGACCTGCGTGAGCATCCACTCTAGAGAGGAGGAGGGGGGGGGGGGGGGGGGGTGTCAGTTACATACTGCTCCTTTAAAATACATTTGCGATTACCTTTCTGACTGCAAGATGACATTTTCCAGACATGTTGCTTAAAAAAAGAGAATCCCTGTCTTATTTATGTCCTGACTTACTTGCTGATTCTCAGAGTCTCTCAGGATGCATCCATCATAATATTTATCTTAAGTGCCGCTGCTTTTAGAGTGCTTGCTGCCTCCTGGCACCACGTCACGATGTTTAAGAGGGCTCTTCTTTTTGTGTGTGAGAAACTCGGAGCACTTTAGTTCAATGTCAGCAGGGTCAGAAAGCTCCACAAATCCCCAGAGCCAAAAACAGACAGATTTAAAGTTCATACTTTGTCTAAACGGTCTTTAAACATCAGGGTTTAAATTCATCAATGACACAGAACAACAGTCAATATTACTAATTGCAATGTTGCACCAAGTGAATGTTGGACACTGGCCCTGAAAAATTGAATTACTTAAAATTTGATCAGATCAGTAAGTTGACACATCAGGTTGAAATCTGATCAAAACTAGGCATAAATATTTAAACAGCCTTGTTTGTCCCTCATTCATTGAAGTACCTTACAGGTATTAGCTGTTGAAGCAAAGTCCCCAAACAAACACGTTGATGTGCAGAGGAGACTAAGATGTAAGAAAGAAATAAGGGGAGTGGATATGAGGGTAAAGAAGTTGACTGGAGACTCTTGAGACAGCCGGCAGCCTCTGTTCATGACGACGGCTGTCTGCAGCCAGCAGCGTCTTTTTTAATACAACCACTAGGGTGTGCTAGAGTAAAACATGTGCAGAGAAATATGGTTGTTATGACTTACAGAGGCACGTCTTTCAATGCATCTGTCACATTGATTTCTGCTCTTCTTTTAGTGACAAATAAAGGCCTAGAGAGAGGTCTGATGTCATGCATGATCCATGTCTGACCCCAACACTATCAACCATGTTAGCTGCAACTTGCTTCCCCCACATCAGATCCTTTCCTTCGGCTTGCAGTGTCTGGTAAAAATAGGACCAAAAGATGGCACTTCAGAAGTCAGAAAGCTAATGGCTAACATCACAGAAGTATCGGTCGAAGGTCTCTGCACTGTCTTTCATGCAGCACCTGTGAGAAGTTTTAGCAGATACTTTTCAGGCACTTGTTCCCAGGGCTCACAACGTTAAAATACTCAACTCACAAAGTGATTAAGCAGACGTTAAGATGACAAACAAGTGATTGATTTATTACCTTCTGTCAGACATTTCAGTTCATGGTAACCGACGAGCTTAAAGGTCTACAAGCTATGAAAAAAACGAGCTAACTGCAAAGCTATGTGATGAATTTACAGAGTCTGCTCAAACTAACCGGTAATAAGGTCTGTCACCAACATGTGTCCAAGCTGGTCGTTACTGGTGACTCGCAAGGCTGAGCTCAGATTAAAGGAGGTTCTGGTCGAGTCTGTGCAACATCCAGATATTGCAGAACTGATTGGTCGTCATGATTTGAAAACTAGAATGGTTATAGGGACAGATGAAAGGATGGGAAGGTCTACATAGGAAAGCAGGTTAGCTCCAGAAGTTCCCAATTTTTTGTGAGATCTTGCAAGAACCGGCTTTAATCTGAGCAAAGCCCTACTTGCTTTACATTAGTGCAGAGTGCATTTAAGACTCACACCTTTGTAGTCACCAACCAATCAGCCATGGTGCTCTAAATGTAAGAAATATGATTGGCTTAAATGATCCAAATATAAACTCAGCTGTTAGCTACTTCTTCCAACCCAGATCAACACTTCGACATATTTTTGAGAGTACAGACGCTCTTCCAGTAAACTCATTCGCCTTTAACACTTCTTAAAAACTTAAAATAATTATAATAACATCTTTCCAGTATTAAATAATCTTATATAAAAACACACACACAAAGAAAGGTTTGAAATAAATGGCAATGCTCCCTCCCCGCCAGTCCACAACGTACATGTCTATACACATCGTCCCACTTTTTGCATTTCTTTTTTTTCCTTCAATCGATCCTTCCTTCCCTTCATGAGTAACGCTACTTCGGTTGCCGCGGCTCCATGCAGTACCACTTCTTCTGCAGCAAATAGTCTCTTTGCTGCTGTCGTTCAAGTCTCATCTTTTAGAATATTTCAATGCAAAGCTGCACAGACATTGTGAAAAAAGCTTGATAGGTGAATCTTCTGGCTTGCTTGTATACAGATATATATATTTACATATATATATTTACTCATGTCGCAGGATTAAACATGTCTTGATAATGATAGTAATAATGAGGATGGTAGTAATAATGAGGCTAATAGGAACAATCATAATCTGAGATTAAGAGTAGGAAAGACGACTTGCTACTTGTTCAGAGTCCAAGGTTAGATGGTTTAGGATGAGGAGAGACGGACAAGTCAAGACAGACATTGATTATTTCTTCTCTGCAGGAACGATGAGACCTAAAAAGTCAGTTTAGTTCATTAGGTTCCACCCCGTGTCCTTGCCTCCTACCAGTCACTGGTCAGTTTGGTGCTTTGGTCCCGTTTTGGAGGTTGGGGCGGTGGACCTCGCCGCAGCGTTGCATAGCCTGAGATGTTGGCATGTTTTGCGGATTGGGAGTGTGTGTGGTGACGGGACAAAGTCTTGGATTGTCCTCGGACACCCTGATGCTGCTGCAGGAGCTCAGGGGGAGGAGGTGGGAGGAGTGCCATGTCGTCCATGGTGCCCACAGGCTCCATCTTAGAGGAGGGGATGAGGCTGGAAGACGTGAGCGAGCCATGGCGAGAAACCGACTTCCTCTTAAGGGTGCGGTTGAGGTCTTCCAGGAAAAGAGGCTTTAGTGCTAAAGAGCTTGGCCCCGCTGATTTTGGGGAGGTGGGGGGGGATTGGGGAGGAGGAAGTGGAGTAAGAGGAAAGGGAAGGAGGTGGGGTCTGAGACAAAGGGGGTGAAGACAGGGGCATTAATGTTGTATTGTCATATTGGTTTGTGTTGCTGCTCCGACGGTTTAGCATCGGCGGAGGGACTGCGCCCTTTTTCAGCGAGCCTTGTTTCCATGAGGATGAAGACAAAGAGGAGGAAACAACCTGTTGAGGCGGCTGCATCTGAGGCTGGGGGTTCACCACGGCAACCTTTGGAGGGTGATGGAACTCCGAAGGGTGGGGAGGAGGTGGGAAAAGCTCAAAGTCACTTGGGGGAGGGGGGAAGTAGTCAGGGGAGTCAAGGTGATGAGTGTTAGAAGAGGGAGGAGGGGGAGGAGGTGATGGGAACTCAGAGGCTTGGTGGTGTTGGCCGGTTTGCAGCCCCTGGAGCGCCAATGGGAGGTTTGCCAAATTCAGCTTCCCTGGCTTTGGGAGCGGAGCAGGAAGTGTGGAGGATTCCTTGGATGGCGAACCAGTCACTGACGAGGAGCTGGACGAGGTTCCTGTTTGAGGAGCCTGTCCAAATTTACTGACAAGGCTCTCCACCTTCTTTGGCCTCTCGTCCTGGGTCTCGCCTGCTTTGATGGAAGAGGCTCTCTGTGGAGCTGGTGGAGGCCCCCGCTTGGTGGATCCTGTGGATGAGGAGGATGGTGACTTCTTTATGGGGGATCCTGTCTTGCTGGAGGTTGAAGAAGGTGGAGGAGGGAATTCTCCAATGGAGTTGTCCGGAGGAGGTGGGGGGAACTCTGGGGACTGTGGAGCCACAACGCCTCCTGGTTGCCATTTAGGTTTGGCCTTGACCGCTGGAGGAGACTGAGGAGCACTAAACTTAGATCCTTCCATGGAGCTGGAGGCAGATAAAGAGGAAGGGGTTGAGTTTCCTGGGAATTGGTTGACAATCTGTTTGACCAAAGAGGAGGTAGCAGCAGCGATGGAGACTGAAGAAGAGGAGGCAGAGGGAGAGATGGCAAGGTTTTTGGAGGAGAGGCTGTGCTGTTTTGGCAGGGTGGGGGGTGGCTGATTTGGGGAGTGTCCTGTTGAGAAACTTTGCTGCTTCTTAAAGGGTCCGTGGTTGCTTTGGGGTTGTGTTGGTGATACAGGTGAGAGGGCAATCGGAAGAGAAGAAGGACCCGAGGGTTTGCGTGCAGTTTGAGGTGGAAACCCACCAGTGAAGGTTTTAGGAGGTGCAAGGGGGGGGTGCATTTGGGGACAGAGGCCGTTGAGCTTGGAGGGAAGTAGGAGGAGAAAGTTCAGGTGGAGGAACAGGAGGACAATTATTCTCCTCCATTTCTTGGTTGAAGTCATACACCATGTTGGGAAACTTGTGTGACAGGAACTGCTGGAGGCCACTGTTGGAGAGCTGAGGGCAGGAGTTGGGGATTGGCTCTGGAGGCGGAGGTGGAGGCAATCCATTAGCGTCAAGGCTCTCTGGAGGTGGAGGTGGAAGGTAGGAGAGCTCCTGCAGGTCCTCCTCCAGTGGAGGTGGTGGTGGTGGGAGAGCAGAAGGGCTTGTTGCACCATATTTCAGTGCCGCCATTGCTGAACCAGGAGCTGGTGCCGTCGGTGGAGGAGGCGGTGGAGGAGAGGGTGGTAGCTTAGCGGGGGTGCTGTAAGTAGCTGGGAGGGTATTGTAGTTGGGTTTGGAGGTCTGGTTTGGAAGGACAGGTTGGGCAGCTCCTGCCAACTGTGTCCTGGCTTGGTTCTGGTTCTGAAGGCGAGCCAGCGTGCTGTACTTGATGTATGAGGAGGAGGTAGGAGCTGCTTGATGGGCCACGCTCGCGACAGGAGGAGGCGGAGGTGGAGGAGGTGAGGGCGGTGATGGAGAAGAATCCTCAGACTGGACAAGGCCATCGGTGTAGCTGGACCGGGAGGGTGGAGTCTGAGGCTGAGAGAGAGGAAGAGTCTGTGGGGAGATGGAAGGTATCTGGAGCGGGATAGGCCTACTGATCGGGTCGATCCTCATCATCTGGAGGGAAATATGGAGGAATGGAGGAAACAGATGGAGGTGGATGGAGGAGACAAAAGAGAGAGAGAAAATTTAGTTTGCAACTTTATCAGTTTCATTTTTAAACAATCCAAGACAGGATGCAAGAAGTCAAACTGCAAACCAGTGCAGTCTGAAAACACATCGCTTTTCAAATTCCAAACATGATGCAAGATTGAAGGTTAGATAACATGGATTAACTCTGCTGTCACACGGTTACTTCAACTGACTTCGCCTGTCTGTCCATATTTTAAGACAGTCGGGCGCTGTTACTCTGTGGTATGCTGAGCTTGAGTTTGCGGGATTTAGGACAGATTGTAACTTGTGGTGCCGTGAACGTAATAAGGAGCTATCTTAAACCTAACTACAAGATTCTGATTCCTTTGTCTCTGAAGACAATGAAGGCTAAGGAATAATCGTATAAAGATGCTCTTCGGATACTTTGGGTTTGTTGCTAACTTCATCAGATGAAGGAGGGAATGCACGAGTAAAAAAAAGGACTCAAAAATGAAAACTGCAACCGTCTTTAAAAAAACAAACAATGCAAGGCACACCGTAGGATTTGAGTAGAACCAGTGTGTGACCAACTCAATCCTGATCAGGGCCACTGTCAGCAGCATCTGCTGGGAGGATAGATTTGTAGTTTGCATTTTTGAAAGAGTTAATTTTTTATCCCTGCAATAACCCCTTAACAAGATGAAGATTGAGTTTTTCATATTTTTCATAATTGAAACTTCATTAACATCCAAATGAGACGAAGTTAAGCAGGAGTAGATCTAGACTAGAGCCTGGCTGATTGATTGCTGTTATTCATCTCTTCCTTTTATACCTTTGATCTTATAATCTTAAAGCATTTGAGGGATCAACACAATAAGTGTATCTCTCTACCTATCTGTAAAGATCAAACAGATCTAACGGTATCTGACGCTATGTTGGTATCTCCTTTATATCGGTATCGGCTCCGGTCCGACCCTAACCTGAACCGTACCTCGTTTTAGCATGATCCATTCTCAAGCTGAAGCAAAGACGCTAAATAACCAACATGCCCGATCACATTACCATCACTGGTATAAAATAAGGCTCGAGATGTCCAATAGGCTGTAAACATGGTGTCAAACACTATTTCATAAGTGTTAAAATGCTCTTAAACTGTCTTCACACAGCGTGATTTCATTATCTGTTGGTTAGAACATTCATCACACCACAAAGTTAGTCGTTTAAACTCAGGGCTTCAGGACGTTAGACTTTTCTTATGTTCATATTACAGTCATGACATGAAGTTAACCTCGGGGCTTCATTTGTAACGGATCCTGCCGTAACAAGATCCAGCACCGCCCACATCGGGACCGGCACGTGTTTGATTGGCTCCAGCACCTCCTTTGACACTATCAAAATCTGTCAATACATGTGGAGCAATATTTAATGTAATCTGTTCTGATGTTCTTTGTTTGCATTGAAATGACTGGGGATCTCTTGTTCCCGGCTTGTATCATTTTCACATCTTTTGTTTTAGAGAGGGCGAGAGGTCAGATCGCGGTCAGATCATGTAGGGACGTTTTGTTCACGTCATTAGAGCTCTATTGATGTGTTACTGTCCGTGATTTTGCCGAGGTTGAGAGATCAATGGTTGTTTGATCCAAACTGGTGCTGTCCAAACAGCTCCAACGTGCGATGAGTGCGTATTGATGTCTGTGCTCTGTTCTTTATAAACTATAAACCGGTCGTAGGACATCTCTGTGCGGAGTTTCAGTCTGAGGTTTGTTGGCTGTTGTCAGAGGCGCTGCTTGTCAACAGGTAAGGCAGGCAACTGCTTGGGGCCCCGGACCAGTAGGGGGCCCCTGAGGGCTGAAAAACTTCAACCAAAGCAGTGGACTCAAAATGTGCACATTTAGCAATGACAGTAGAAAACCTCCCTAAGGGAACCCCATCTGACAGCACTCACTCTCGTTGACCTGATGCACGTTGCATGCATTATTGTGCATGCATACTTTTTTATGATGTAGAGGAATTATTCGTCTGCAGCAAGACGAAGAGGAGTAAGCATCGGGACGCTGGCAGACATGATGGTGATGAACGCCGGCTGGAAGAGCCCACAAATGATTTTTGCCTCGGGCCCCAACAGACTCTGGAATCGCCACTGGCTGTTGAAGTTTGAAATTCTCTAAAATCTGTATGAGCTGCTGTAAATTCTATGTATTATTAATAACTAGACCCGAGGGTTCAAATTAATTCATAATATAGCCGATGAATTTGCGCAGCACGTAAAAGGACGTTATCATAGAGAATGACTTTTCTCAAATGAAAACAGTCAACATGTCAACATGTCACTCCGACAGCGCGCGAGGGAGACACATGCACACCATGATTCTGCGGCAGTAGCGCTGGTTTTTGAGAAGCTCTGGTGTGCCCGCTGCTCTGATATACTGCCTCATCCATATTTTGTCCCACCCCCATTTTTAACACAGCTCAACACCTGCAGGATGTAACCAATAAAATGAACATCCTCCAGAAAATGACTTTTTAAGATGAAAGTGTAGCTACATATACCTCCACCTAACCGATAGGGTTTGATTTAAGTAGGGTCAGAGGTCACTGGGTCACTGCAAATCGTCAACACAAACAGTTTAGTGTTTTTAAGGGAACATGCCGGTTACATCACTGCCCGTCTAACCTCCTCCTCCTCCTCCTCCTCCTCCTCCACCTCCTCCTACACAAAAAGGAACCGGCATACGTCCCTTCACCTTTGACCGCTGGCAGGGAAGCAGAGGGGTAACATGGGTAATGTAGTTCACATGTAAAAATGACAATGACAGGATAGGACAGGAGAGTGTGTGTGTGTTTGTGTGTTCATACCTCTCCTTGTGTTCCTCTCCTCCAGGCATCCGAGAAGATGGAGCTGACCACACTCTGGGAGCGGGTGTGGCCTGATGATGCCATCTCGGAGACACCGCTGTCTGATTGGCTGGAGTGGTTGGACTGGGACTCTGTAGACACACATGTAAAAGCATGTTTTATCAGACTTATAACATGTAAAATACCTGAAAATGAAACGTGTTACCGCCTTTATAATCTTTTTAAAAAAGAAGACAGACTGACCTGGAAGGCTGGAAGAGCTCGATCCTGACTTAATGGAGGAAGAAGAAAGGGAGGACCAATCGTAGGCGGCCTCTGTCCTCCTCATGGCTTCCTGGAAGTTGATGTACAGCTGCTTCCCATACTGAAAAAGAGATCAGAAGCTATAGAACTGCTGCAGGATGAAGACTGTAAGGGTCTGACTCTGTTCCTTCAGGAACCACACAGCTCGCTCTGTACTCTCTTACCTTGGCAATGCGGATGCTGTTGATCCACTGTTGGAGGGTTCTGACGTCGTCACAGCAGAGATACTTGATGTACTGAGACTTCTTCTGGATCTGAGGGTGCTATAAATAGAAACAAACACTTTGCATGACTCTGCAGGAGACTTCATCAGAACTCTTTTAGAATCAAAACTTCTCCTAAAAACTAAGATTCCTGTCCCATGCACGGCTAAAAACATAAGCCCTGTTCAGACCGCCATTTCAAGCCGAGATATTTACGCCCCTGTGACATTTGACAGGGGGGACGAAGGGATCTCCTCTCTGTACTGTCCGCTGTGCTGAGCTTCAGCAACGCCAAAATGCAATGTGAATTCACAGACTGGGACACCGATATTACGCTGGTTGTGGAATCAATATGAACGTACAAAGACGTGAGGACGGCTGAGCTTAGTTAAAAAGCAGTCTGATAGGGCTGTAGTTGTCAGAGCCATATTAAGGGGCTTAAAGGTGTAGGACACAGATTGCTCCAGCAGGTCACTGAGGTGTCAGGTGTTGCTAGTTGGACGAGCATGAACAGTTTTTTGACCGCTTGAGAGAGAGACCGATCTCGAGTACTACAACACCAATGTACAACACGTGTGTGTTTTATTGATGTTTTAATGAACAAGCTGCTACAGACAAATAGCCTCTCGAGGGGTTAATAATGTTGTTTCAGTTTAAAGGATAAAAATGTTGAAATTCACAGTTTATTTATTCTCAAAAAAGAGGCGTCATGACTCTGCCACACCACTAGGTGGCACTGCAGGACTCTGGACCCAAGAACCTGACTGAAGCAAACCTTCTCACTAATGTCTGCGTCTTTATGTTTACATGAGCAAAATGTGTTCAGCTCGATTAAAATCATTCTGATCGGTGGTTCCAGCTTCACTGTTCACATGGACGCCAAATAAATCGATCCGATTCTGACGTGTCGTTTGTGTTCATGAATCAAACATTTCATCAGAAGACACGAGCAGAGCTTCCTGTCGGTCTCACTGGACCGAACTAGGAGCAACATAATCAGAAACTTCCTGTTAACATCAATAAAAAATGTGCTTTAACTTTTGAGAAATGAATCTCTGTTCTTTGGTACGTCAGGTAGCTACGTGTTTCTGTCTACAGGCGTGTGTCAATAAAGTTTATCTCCGGAGTGATAGCCACTTGTAGCAGAACTCAACCCCTGCTGTGTTTATTCCTCCGTTACTCTAGTTTCTTGATAAACACGCCTGAGTCTCCGTGCAGATCGACTCCGCCTGTGATGTAAACAAACTCTGCTTTCTCTGCACGATCCAGATGTTTCTCCTCCGCTCTCCCCCTCGCTGTATGTCACAGATTTCATTCTCCTCCTCTCTCTCGTCTGTGACTTTAGATGTCTGTATTTTATTTGACCTTTATCTTTTTCTTCTCTTCCTTATTAAGCTGCGAGCTCAGCAGAACATATTCGTCCTGCAGTCGATAAACGTGGGGAGAGTTCAAATCTGTAGGACGTTCAGACATGCTCAGTAAGAACAGTTTCAACCTGACTAGGAAGACACGAGCAGATGAAACGTGTACATGGATATTGATACGAACGGGTCAGTCTCTTCTGATTGACGTGTTTACATGACGCCTTCTGATCAGACTTTTATTACGATGACTTGTGTCCATGTTTACGCAGCGTCTGTATCTGTGTGATCATGCAGGTGTACCTTGAGCACCATGCAGTAATCTGTCGGAGCTTTGTATTTGCTCTTGTAGTCCTGACCGTGATAGACGTTCACGTGATCCAGCTGGAGGAAACACACCAGGTCTCTGGAAGCCTGCAAACACACACACACACACACACACACACACACACACACACACACACACACACACACACACACACACACACACACACACACACACACACACACACACACACACACACACACACACACACACACACACACACACACACACACACACACACACACACACACACACACACACACATTCATTTCATGAGTCTTTTTTTCCTGCTTACATTCCTTAAAGTTATCATTACCAACACACACACACAAGCAAACACACACACACACCTTAGCCTTTCCCTTGGGGACGTAGTAGATGCCAGACGCCCTCAACAGAAAGTAGCGCTTCTTCCACGACTTCTTCCCGTCCTCCTTCAGCCACAAAACGCCCTCCATCTCAGGGACGGACACGGAGCTGCCACCGAAACACTCCTGGAAGACACACACACACACACACACACACACACACACGGTCAAAAACACATTTCACCAGTTATCCAACAAGTGTTACTGGTCACGTCCTGGTGAAGAATTATTTAAACATCGAGGTGTTTGTGGTTCGAGAACTTCGCTGCATTATTGAGCAGAGTTTTTGTCAGACTCCTCTGAAAGGAATCATATATGTTCCGCTCTTTTCTATACTGCTCTTTGCACGCCGTTATACCAAAGACCTCGTGATTTACTGATTATTATTATTTTTAAAAGAGGATGCCCCCTTCTTAAGATCCAGATAAATCCTGCAGGGGTGTTGAGGATTTATCTCCAGCCTTTAACAGTTGCTCTAGGCCCACCTAGCATCTTTTTTCAATTGTTTTCAAAGAGTAGAGAGCGTTCATAGTAGCAGGCGACGTCACCGGCGCTCTTTCAAAATGAAATGTATGACATTCCCTGTAGTTTTTCCGCCTATGGATCGTGTCTTGTACCCACTTCCTCTTTGCAGTAAAAAGTAACGCAGCAGTGTTGGTTACACAGCGGCCGTTGTCATAGAGACATGATGGACATGCGGCCCGGAAAATAGGCTAGGTGAACACGGGGCCCTTTGCACACTGCCGGTTCAAGCTGCAATATTTACGCCTTAATGTTGTCTGTGAGGCAAACATGGGGCATATATGTTTTCCAGTACTTTCTGCACGACTTAGTGGAGCTCGTTAAACTCATATCTCTGAGTGCAACATAAAAATATGAAAACTCAATAAAGGAAGTCACAATAAATTCTGCTTTTTGAAGCAGGAACAGGACGATAACATGGAAGTAAAGACAGAGCAGGATCGGCCCCCGCTGACACAGCCTGGCTGTTCAGTGTCTGGAGAACATGAATCAAAGAGTTTATGTAAGAAGAAGGACGGAGGATATTCAAACAGCCCTCCAGTACATCTTACTATGAACACTTAAAGAACAAACTTACTTCTAACAGAGCTTCTTTATTTCTCTCAGCCATCTCACACGTCTCCTTCCGCCCCAACAAATAGTTCTGCAGCAGATCAAGGCGATAAAGTCAGAGCACTGGTTAGAAATACAGACAAGTATGTTTGGGTGTTTAAAGGTGGGGGGGTTAGTGTGCCTCTCACCTGAGGGTTTTTGAACAGAGCGTATTTCTCGATGCGTTCAGTGAACATCAGGCGGTTCTGGCTGTCTCTGGTCCAGTTCAGCAGATTCTCCACCAGGTTCTCGTGATCCTCAAAGATCCGCTCTGCACACAGAAAAACAGGTTCTTCATTTTTTATTTGTCCAGAAGGTCATGTCACTCTCCTTCACCTGATTCAGTAAAGAAACAACATTTATATTTGCTCATCAAAATGTCTTTAAAGGAGCAATATGCAACTCTGACACCTAGTGTTCAAAACATTGAAGAGAGCTGTCTCCCCCCGCCTAACTCAGCAAAAAAATCAAGCAGATGTTTCGCACAGCAAAGATTTCCAACAACATTCCCACATTATTTGTGAATGTGAACATGTAAAGGACTGCAGGGCGTCTCACTGATAACTCCGCTCCGTACAGGAAGCATGGCTCGTGGTAATCTGCGGCCCTCATTGCCTCCCTTTTTCAAACTGTGTGTCTTTCAGCGCGGCCTCCTTTCACATGTTTTCCTCTGAGGACTAAAGTGCACAAAACCAAAGCAGCCATGACCCACTTTGAATTTGGACTTCTGTCGAGCCAAACAACAACAGAAGTGTCCTTCATTTTCTCTGATTTAGGACCAGGTCAGTTTAGACAGTGACTCTGCAGGAACAAACGAAGATACAACACTGAACATTAATGTGTAGCTCTTTAAAGCAAACGAGCAGCACAGAGAGTAAACTCATTTGTCTTTTTTTCAATTGACCATATTCACACAGCGGCCATGTCGTCGTGACGTCACATCGAGGGTGTTAAGCTGTATCGTATCTGACTGTTATGCTCCAGGTTTTAGTCACATTACCGTCAAATCTGAGTGACCAGGCAACGGATTCTGATCATCTGGAGACACAACGGGCCGTACTATGAGTTAGAAACATTTTTTATTGGGTGTGTGTCTGGAGCAAGAGGCAACCTCCGGTGTTTGCACTTCAGCATCGGCTGAAGTGCAAAATCCTGCAGTTCCTCGAGTGTCCACTAGAGGCTGGCTGCAGAAGCACAGGAAGTCACATACACACCCATTCAAAAAAGCCTGGTTAAAAAAAAAGCCTGACGTGGACTCTGGAGCAACTGCAGTCTTTTGCACGTGTGCATCGGCTTCATTGTCCAACACCGTAGGTTGACGGTTCATGAGAACATAAGAATGCTTAAAGACGACATAAACGTGGAAAAATCCACCTTGATACTTCTTGCATCAAAGGTGTTGGAATTAAATTTGAGGAAAATGTTGGTAAAGTTGTGACAGATGCAAACACTTTCTACTCTCTAATACTAAGGGTAATGACAGCAAGCGTTCTTTTTCCAACTCTGTACAAAAACGGAGCTGCCTCTGTGCTTTGTCCTGAAGGCTAAGCTGTGAAAGTCAAAGGTTATGATCCGACACAAAGTCAGTCTCTTCCTACAGGGCTCTCAGCAGGCGGCAGGTGGTGCTGGTGTGTGTGTGTGTGTGTGTGTGTGTGTGTGTGTGTGTGTGTGTGTGCTGTCAGAGCGTTTGTTCCTCGTCTGCAGCTACAGACACACTTATTCTCTTAATTAACAGAAAAGCCAGTTAAAATCTTCCTCAGCCAGAATCCTGGCCTTCAGCCGAGGTTTTAAAAAACGCACGTGGAGCAGATTTGAGGAGGTTTCGGTTTGTGTGACGAGACCGAACGAGCTGCACTTCACCTACTCTCTCTCTCTCTCTCTCCCTCTCTTTCATAACGCTGCTGACTGCCTGCTCAGCCCTGAAGATGTAGGTTAGATCACACGCATCACTGCACCGGACCTACATAACGACCGTGTGTGTGTGTGTGTGTGTGTGTGTGTGTGTCAAAGAGCGTTAAGCGGAGTGAAGCTCGTAGTACAGTGTGAGCTAGGGAACACACATCGTGACAGCCCCGGGAGGGTTGTGTGTGTGTCTGTGTGTGTGTGTGTGTGTGTGTGTGTGTGTGTGTGTGTGTGTGTGTGTGTGTGTGTGTGTGTGTGTGTGTGCTCATATCTGTGCAGTCTGATACTCACTGCTGGGTACAATGTCACTGAACACAAATGTTCTCGGTCCTTTTCTAAACACGCACACACCTTGAAATCTGGAATATTTTCAGCCAGTCAGAACGCTTCACCATCTGAAGTCTGCGGCTCAGACTGCGGGAGTTTTACAATCAGTTATCATCACGCACATCAGGAGGATCTGAACAGACTGTTCAGATCAGCATGCGCACTGTAACGGTTTGGGTCCTTACCTCGAGGTTAACAGTGTTTTGGAGTGTCGGAGACATTCAGTTAACCAAAGTGCTCGACCACACTCGTTTATTACAAACTACACCTCAGCCTTACAGAGCTCGGCTGTACGACTTCTATTTGATCATATATGGAGAACATAAATGGCGTCCACATGAACCCTCACGTCACTGCTGAGTTGAGAGGAAAGTAGGAGCCCCGTTACAGGCGCCATCCACGGACACTCCCCTAGTAACTTAGCAACACAATATGTCTTAAAGGTACCTTCCACAATTTCAACAGTTACAACACCCAACAAAATATATGAAATCTTTTACTGAGATTATCCTGCCCGACGGAGGAACGCACCACCTCACATGACCACAGTGAACGCCAGCGTTTACATTTAAATGCTTTCTGAGAAAAACATAGAAAATGAGTTTGAGTGAAGAAATGTCTGAAGAGACGAGACAACATGGATCGTCTGTTCTTCAGTGAGAGCTGGAGGTCAGATTGTAACTGTCAGATGCATCTCAGGTGTCCAGCTCACATGTACGGGGTTGCGTCTTGCCTCCGGACGCCATGACTACTGGTCTCCCTCGTCTCTCGTGGTTATTGAAGTCACGCATGACGTCCGCCAGACCCTTTCATGACGTAATCACCAAGATTTTTAAAACCCTAAATATCAAACATGTTTAGATATAAATCAGGGCGTCCTCGATGATACAACTCACACTACAAAATAATGTGAGCGGCCTCGAGTCGGGAACATTCACAGGATTGTCAGGAAGGAGGAATCAGACCTCAAATCAGTCCGCCTGAGTCAGGCTTAAGCTCTTAAATCTGTTGTTTCAAAACGTCTTCACCAAAGTCAGAACTTCGTAATCAATCTGAAGATCAACACTTGAGTCCCTGCAGGATCCTGAGCTCCTTTTCTGAAGCGAACTAATGCAATTACACAATAAGAGACGTGAATAATGAATCTAATCTGCTGAATTATGCCGTCTGTTTAACGTTATCTTCTGCTCACTCTGCAGCAGCAACATACATCTCTATGCATCTCCAGTTTGTTGAATGTAGAACATTTTAATAATACATCGATGTGAAGATGACGTGACGAAGAGCGGACTGAAACCTAGCATACAACTATATACACTATATTGCCAAAAGTATTCACTCACACATCCAAATAATTGAAATCAGTTGTTCCAATCACTTCCATGGCCACAGGTGTATAAAATCAAGCACCAAGGCATGCAGTCTGTTTCTACAAACATTTGTGAAAGAAAGGGTCGCTCTCAGGAGCTCAGTGAATTCCAGCGTGGTACTGTGATAGGATGCCACCTGTGCAACATGTCCAGTCGTGAAATTTCCTCGCTCCTAAATATTCCACAGTCAACTGTCAGTGGTATTATAACAAAGTGGAAGCGATTGGGAACGACAGCAACTCTGCCACGAAGTGGTAAGCAACGTAAAAAGACGGCGCGGGGTCAGGGGATGCTGAGGCGCATAGTGCGCAGAGGTCGCCAACTTTCTGCAGAGTCAATCGCTACAGACCTCCAAACTTCATGTTGCCTTCAGATTAGCTCAAGAACAGTGCATAGAGAGCTTCATGGAATGGGTTTCCATGGCCGAGCAGCTGCATCCAAGCCATACATCACCAATTACAATGCAAAGCGTCGGATGCAGTGGTCTAAAGCACGCTCCCACTGGACTCTAGAGCAGTGGAGACGCGTTCTCTGGAGTGACGAATCGCGCTTCACCATCTGGCGATCTGATGGACGGGTCTGGGTTTGGCAGTTGCCAGGAGAACGGTACTTGTCTGACTGCATTGTGCCAAGTGTAAAGTTTGGTGGAGGGGGGATTATGGTGTGGGGTTGTTTTTCAGGAGCTGGGCTTGGCCCCTTAGTTCCAGTGAAAGGAACTCTGAATGCTTCAGGATACCAAGAGATTTTGGACAATTCCATGCCCCCAACTTTGTGGGATAAGTTTGGG